>PVLA01011270.1:0-34515 GCA_004027455.1 Hydrochoerus hydrochaeris
GGGCAGTTGTCTCACAGGAACCCCGCAAATCCTCCTCCATGAGCTCTCCCACCCAAAGCTCCCGCATAAACTCTCTCACACTACTCACAGAAGGCAAAACCCCACAACCAGTCCTCACAAAGGGGTTATCTAGAGGGCCTCCAGCAACCCCCCTGGAGTCTCCACCCTCGACTCCATATTGAGCATTACATAAAAACATTCACATGTGAACTACACAAATTACAATTATCAGTACAAAACATTCCAAGATCCCCGCGCCCAATTCCCACATGCGGTGTCCTTTTCCTGGGGAAGCGATTGTCACAAGGTGTGGATGGACTAGGACGCGGCATGGACAGAAAAGGGCGCCGCAGCTATGTTATTTATGCTAAAGCTCTTTAGGATGCCTGCTCTGACCCTTCAGAATCAAATGTTTTTCTACTCTGTGTGTGGAAGATGGGACAGGGATAAGAAATTACAAATATCACTGAGAATTTAAACTTCAATCACTAACAAAGTACAAAAAGGATTAAGAAAGGTGAGTCACTAACAAAATAACTTGTCTTCTTGATCAGCAATGATCACAGCAAATTCTTATGTGTTTCAGTCTTATGCCAACCAGTTTCATAAATGCAGTTAAGTATTTATAGAAGTGATCAATAAGCATCAATATATACACATATAGAAAGGCCCCACTGGTCTTTTTTGTAAACAGTTAAAAAGCAAGCTGCTTCCAAATGCTTTCTACTATATTTTTGTCTGTATCACTTTGCATTATTTAAGACTGATTTTTGTTTGTTTATGTATTTAGATGTTGAGTCAAGACCTCACCAAAGTGCCCAGGGTTGGCTGGTATTTACAATACTCCTACTGTACTCACACCGCCCAGCCAAAGCAAATTCTTAACACTTTGTATTTTATATAATATTGTACTAGAATTTATTATTTTGGTCATTCACGATGTTTGCTATCAATCTATAGAAGTGTTCTGAACACACTAGCAGAACATTAACACAAAAGTGCTCTAGGCATTCCTATTGTTAGGAGGCCACTTCCCTTATGGACTGGACCTTATACTTAACGTTACTTTTTCTCAGAAGCCAAACCTGAATAAAAAGGCAGAAATACAGAAATGATTCAAACGAATCCCATAATGTAATCTCTGCTGCCTGGCTAAAAATAAGGACTTTTTGTCAGTGTATAATTTTTCTCCAATTGATTATTAACCAAAGAAATAAATATGTAGTACTTGCATGTAGAATAGGCCATATGTGAATTCAGTAACTAAAGAGCCAATGATAGCCACAGTTATTTCTGCCCACACACTTTCTGTGTGAAACTGAGTAACAGTAGTGTAAAAATCAGACCACAGGCTAATAAACAGAGAAATGATTAATACTTTGAAAACGGAAATGTATGTCACCTGCTCAAACTGTATTTGCTGATGAGGATGCATACATAGCTACAATCATGAGCACGACTACTATGAAGAAATTCACCATGAAGCATTATTGTACTCAATTTGTTTGAAAATTAAAAACAAATTATTCTCTCTCTTTAATGACAATTTAATTTTTTCCAAGCTGTTAGTGAACCAATTAAAAAATCACATATTTTAATGCATGAAAGAAATTTGACTTTTAGACATAGATACTAACAGAACTTTTTTACACACCAGAACCACTGATTTTTGCATGCACAATAAACACCCTCTTCACCAAGGACACTCTGTGTGTGTCCCTCAGAACTCTTCCAAAAATCTGGGAAGTTGCACCTATTTTATAATGACACTATGCCTCTGTTTATTGCTGGTACAATGAAAATATTGACTGGTAAAGCACTGATAGCACAAAATGATACTAGGAATCATCCTACGTTCCTTAACACCCAACTGTAGAGAGGCCACACTGACTCCATTTGTCCCAGACGCATCGGGTGGACAATGTTATGGGAAAAGTGCAGGCCTTGAAACATCGCCCCCAGCCCAAGGTAAAAACATGAGGTCCTGTAAGATCAAGAAGTAAACAAATTATATAATTTGAGCATGCGCAATTTGAGTTTCTTTGGTCTTTACCTCAATAAAAGCTACTTGCTTAGGAAGGATGGGCGGCAGCCATTCTGCTGACCCTTAGTATGTGCGACCCTTTATTTTCCCTTTGCTTGCAGAACCCCAACACACAATCACAGTCAATAATAGTTCTTCACTGGGAAATGCCTTGCGTGATAAACTGGTAAAATTAGTTGAAAATTTAAAATCACAAGTCCAGAAGACATCATTTCATCATTCTGCATGATGAAGGAAGGGGTAGTAAAGCATTTCTCGTATCTCACATCCTGGACAGGACGGTGACCTCAAGAAAAGCACACAGGAGATGGAGGTGTGACCAAGAACGGGCACTCGCTTCATGAATAACTTCATGAATAACTCGCTTTTCTGAATAACCAGCTATGTAAAAGAGATCCTAACCTAACATTCTTTGGAAAAATGAATCCGTGAGTGTCTTACGTGAAGGAAAAGAAAAAGAAAATAAAAAATTAACACCTGTTGCCGATGATAAAATTTGAACTTTTAAAGCAGATAGTATCTTGAAAAATGTTACGCACCGTCCCTACCTAGACAGCGTTCCAATACTTAAAACATGTTCAGATATTAGCAAGAGTGTTTGATTTATAATGAATCATGTCAATGTTTGGAAGATCTGACTTAGGTAAACCAGTATTTCCTAGCTGAATAATGTGAGATGTGGCAAAATCATACACAGGTAGTAAGTAAGGGGCTCATCTAAAGTGACAAAAGTAAGTCTAGACATGCAGCAAAGGGCAAAATGTCTATTTATAAAATTGTAGATTCTTTAGACTCATAGAAAATTAGAATTTATGAAGTTCTGTTATATTATCAAAGAAAGACATTATGATTATTTGAAAAGTCTATTAAAATACACCTTATTTTCTGACTATAACTGTGAAGAATAGATTTTTTTTTTTTTTTTTTTACTTATTCTACCAAAATAATATATTACGAGATGGGACACAGAAACAAGTATGAAAATCCAGCTGTCTTCTGGTAACCTAGATATTAGAGACTTGAAAAAATAAATTATTTATATGTCATGGGACTGTGTCTTTTTTACAAAAACAGTTTATGTTAATATTCAGTGAGGGTTTTTTTGATTTTTGCATTAATTTCACAGTTTTAATTTCCTATGTGATAAACAGTGGTAGGCATAATCCAAGTAAACAGAAGTTATTCTGCCTCCCCAATAATTTTTTTAAGGTTGCAAATGAGCATTTAGAACAAAAGCCTTATGAACAGTAAGCTAAGGAACGGTTATCTACAGAATAGTAAGATTCCCAAACAGAAATTTTGCCACACTCACTTCCCTAATCGAAACGCTTTCCCTGTGCAGGCTAAAGGAATCTCCAACTGCTGTGCTAATTCCTCGGGGCACAAGATGAAAAGGCCCAGTTCTTGTGCTCAGGCTGCTCACAGTTCACCAAGCAGGGATGCTGGGGCCAGGCCACTTGGCAATGTAAGGCCCCTGAGCAAGTCTGCAGCGCTGCTGTCCGGCTCAGCCTGCATCCCTCCTGCGGGTCTAGGGCCACCTATGTCTCCTCTTACCTGACTTCCTGTGTTCTTATTAATCTGTCTTAGTGTCCTTTCACACTACCCTTAACAAACATGGCCGTCTGTCTTCTGTCCTTGTCACCGACTCCACTCCACTCCACTGATCACCTACCGAAGTTCACTGAGTCCTTTTACCTGTGTTAACTTTTTGCTGTTTGTTGATGGTCTTTACCAGCAAAGAAGGTTGTAGGGCCCCACTGTATTCCTCTGGTAAGATTTTTACATATTACAAAGTTCCAGGAGATAAAATAGGTATACCTAAAACTCAACTTAAATCATTGGTAAAAATAATCCAAGCTTACTTTTTTCTTAAATTCAAATTCTACAAATATAATGAGGGAAACCACACGAGAAATGGTGAGATCTCTCCTTGAGCGCTCGTTTCCAAATAATGAGCAACACCTCCTGAAAAATCACAGCAAAACTCTGAGCTAATCATGGTAAATCAACACCTTCTTCCTTCACTGTCGAACACCCGGGAATAACTGAAAAAACAAAAACGAGCAGACTTTAGAGATGTGGCCAAGTTCTGACATCGCAAGAGTTAATTGGGCCATCGCCTCTAAAATTCGTGTTGTGCATTGCTAGGTTGGATCCCTTGTTTGGACTGGAAAACAGGAGGATTCTAGAGAAGCCCATGAATCAAGCTATTGCCAATTCTTACTCTCCCTGCACCAAGGGAGGATAAATGTGTGTCTGAATAAAAAAGTATGCAGCTATGTTTCATGATCCACCTTGTCACAGCGAGTGCTCAATTTCGCTAAGAAACAGCTAATAACAACTCACCTGCATGATTAAGTGATAACCATGAAAGTAAAGAAATGGTACTTTGTCCTCCAGAAAGGAAATGACTACCTGGATGTGGTCACAGTCTAATCAAAGTATGACATCCACATACCACTGTGCAGGTGTCTGTTCCTTAAGGCTGACTCTGAAGATGAAAAACAGACGCATTCTATTCCTTTACCCTAGAATGGAAGGAAGGAAATCTGGGAGGCAGGGGACCAGCTACAAGAGCTCTGGGACTCTCCACAACCTGTCTCTCTCAGCACTAGCCCTCCCTTGCTAGCCCTTTTCTTTAATGGATGGATTTAGCTTCCGTTTTTTTCCTCTATGGCATGAGGGACTCAGGTTATCTACCTCAAGGGGTGTTATCGGGGTCAAATGAGCTATTGGCTGTAAAAAGCTAAGCCTAAAAATTGGGCCCAGAATATGCTGTGAACAAATACTGGCTGTTACATTATTATTTCCAAGTTGCCCTTGGAGTGATTCATCTACGGTTCATTTACTTTAGCTTGTAGATGAACAAATACAAGCAAGCAACTCCGAAGCACTCCTACAGAAATGGCTTTGAATGAAATCCCTACACTTGCAATAAAAAAAGTTTGGCAAAAGAATATATCCTGTGGTAAAAACAATAACTACTTCGTAAATTTGTTTTTATAATAAGTAATAAAACTTTGGGATTTGGGATCCATCTAGGATTGATACCTCTCTATCCTAAATGCACATAAAAATCACTTGGAAAGACTTAAAAATACAAAGCACCGGCTCAGCTGAAAACTGATACACAGGGAAGATAATTATCCCACCTCACCATTATAAATTGTATTTCCAGGCAACCAAGTAGCCTAAAAGACAAAGCAAAGTTCTACATAAAATAATTGTAGATAATATACAGATTAAAAAATATGAGAGAATCGATGTTTTGCAACCTTTAATGGAACAATGGACATCAAAAGGAGGCAGAAGCATCAGGTGTGAATGAGGTTAAGGAGGAATCCTACAATGAAACAGTCAGACACACACACTGGCCTCCCTTACCATGTGGTAGCAGTGACGGGCAATGGATCGGATTCCTTGAGAAAGGAATGTCTAGAGAGGAGAGGGGAAAGTAAGAGAAGCAAAGAGAAGGAGATCCAGGTGGGAGGAGGGCTAGGAAGGGTAAGCGCAGAGAGGAAGAGTGCGAAGTGAGATGGGAGGTGGGAAGTCAGAGATCCGACTACATGTGGTTTAGTCCCAAGTCTGGTTAACCCAGGAACTCAATATGTACTTGTCCTTTAGTAACAAGGCCTCTCATTTTCTTAAAATGACCTTTTCAGTTTGCTCAAGGTAAGCAGTGTCAGTTCTGTCATTAAATCTTCAGAATTCTGACTAATAATAGTAGTACTCAGAGAACAGAAAACTAGTTAATTCAAACTTAAACCTCTACAATGCTTATTCACAGATATTCCCACTGACATGGCATTAGAAAATGAGTGCAATGTATAAATTATTTCCACCCTGAAATGCTTTCATTCAATAAATATAAATTTGAATGATAGCAAGAACTTAATAAAAATTTTCAATGACCACCAAAAAAATTAGTAAGCAGAAAATATGGTAAGAAAAACACATTCTCTACCCACTTTGGAAATAGAAATCTCAATGGATGAAGACGGAAGGAAGGAAGGAAGGAAGGAAGGAAGGAAGGAAGGAAGGAAGGAAGGAAGGAAAGGGGAGATCCCTAGGAAAGGCTGAGGGGAGGAAAGGAGGGAGAGGGAACTCATTCATCCCAGAGACTGAATGTTTACGCTTCTACAAAATTCACATGTTAAAACCTAATCTCTAATATGTCATGAGATTTAGTTGTGGTGCCTTGGGAAATAATCAGGCTATAGCCCTCCTGAATGGATTAATACTTTATAAAAGAGACCCCCAAGGACCGTGTCACCCTTCAGCACTGTGAGGACACAGCCAGAAGATGGCCATCCACAAACCAGGAAGAGTCCGCACCAGACATCAAATCTGTTGCTACCAAGACAGTGGACCTCCCAGGCTCCAGAACTGTGAGAAATAAGTTCCTAGTGTTTAAAAGGTATCCAGCTGATAGTCATCTAGTATAGCAACCCTAACAGTCTGTTACAGTTCAGATGCTACAGCAAACTTGGGAATAAGTCAAAAAGTGTCCTTTAAACAGCATAGACATGTCAATTTATAATACCTCAAAAGACTCAAGCTAGACAATGGCTCACAAGCCATCCTGTGTTAGAGAAATTATTTTACTATTCTCCTTTCCCACCAAATTGACTGATCTGAAAAATAAGAATTCGTGTGAGAGTTAAACATGGCTTTGTGCATGCAAGCCTTTCACACACACACACACACACACACACACACACACACACACACACACACAAACTGACTTCCTGCTAGCAAATATTAAAAATTTCTAAAACTCAATCATAAATTGCATAAATAAGAACTAAGACTAAAGACAGCATGTTAATATAAAACAAAGTAATTCAGAGCTTAGCTCTACTAATTGATGGGCTAATTATATGCATCAGAAAAATAATAAAACTTAATTTCTATAAGATTGTTCTGTGATTCCGATTTTTAGTTAACTCAGACAGGTGTTGCATAGAACTCATCTAAATCAGCCAGCCTTTATTGCAATGCTATTAAGCTGCACAGGAAAAAATTAAATGAACCCAAAATGAATATATTTACTGATATGCAATCTCATTACAGTTCCTCTCATTAGGTGCACTGACTGTCCTCTTAGCCTCATGCCAATTCTCTGCTTCCCTGATCTCCAAAGCAGGGTTACTCAGGTTAAAGACTAACTCTGACAGAAGGCCGGTAGGGAGATACTCTGAGAACTCGGAAATGTGTCCACCTTCCGCTGCAGAAGACAAAACAAATGAGAAAACATAAGCAAGATGCGCTTCTTTAGAAAGGGTACCCCAACGCGATGCTGGTCACTAAGCCTTGGACCCAAGTCAGGCAGCGTCGACCGCTTCCAGAACCTCAGCAGGGTCCTCCCAGGATACAGCCTCAGGGACGGGGGAGCTTGAGCGCCAAGGCCAACTACGACAAGAGTGGGTACACTCTATGGCCTGAGGCAATGATTAACGGAAGGGCGAAGGTGTGCGTGACATCTTAGGGGAGGGAAGAAGGTAACAGTCGGTGTATTCGTCAATTCCAGTGAAGAGTGAAAAACGTGCCGTGTAAAGATGGACAGAAAGATCTCGGGACAATCTGTACAACACCACCTAATTCACAAGCCCCAGGGCAAATTCATCCAGGAGCCATGGACACCATAATGTGAGCCCTGTGAGACCCAATCATCAAAGCAATGCAGAGGTCAAACCAGGGAATTGTCACCAATCATATACCAAGTTCGCTTCTTCTCAGTCTGCTTATCACAAATAGGTCTCCCGAGGACCGGCAAGGTCAAAACTCAAGACCCAGGAGCAAAATGCAGCAACCTCCCCCCCAATATCCTGAGAGATTAAAGAAGGTACCAGACCCTGGGCTCACAGCCAAGCCCTGGAAGACGTAAGAACCCAAGGAAATTGAGCACACGGTGGTCAACTTTGTGGTGGGTCCCATGCCAAGGGCTACGAAGCCAAAAAGTGCAAGGAACAGTTCCGTGTTCAACAAAGTTGATTCACAGCAGTCAAATCTAATTGTTTCTCCTGTGTATTAGCAATAAAGCAAAATCATAACTGGAGTAGTAACAGAATGTTAAACAGTCATCATCCCAACAACAACAACAAAAAAGGACAAAAGAACAAAAAGTCTGAGGCTCTGCAGTCCACGCGATACAGAAGATGAACTACAACTGTGATCCTGCAAACTGTAGAGGAAGATTACATCACTTAAAGTTGGGCCCCCCCTGTATATAAATAAAGTTTGGGCCCCATTTATACAACTAATTACTTAACCAAAAGCACAGTGGCTCAGAACTCCCTCAACTCTGTATTACTACAACTGCTAGAGATTTTTCCACCTCAGAGTTTTTTTAAATTTATTTCCTCACAGTATTGGAGACTGAGCCCAACATCTGCACACAGAGCTACCTTCCTAGCCCGTTTTCTACTTTGAGGCTGGGTCTCACTGAGTTGCCAATTTGCCCAAACTGCAGGATCCTCTTGCCTCAGCTTCCCAGAAGGCTGGGATTACCTACCTGCAACACCAGCCCAACCCCCTTCAGGCTTTAAGCAAATCCTACATCAAACTCCAACTTTTACTGCCAAGTGTCACAAAGGCAGCAAATGTCCAGCATTTTTCTACGCAGATGTAGAAAGACAGAAGAACATTTTTTCATATACTGGGTGTACAGTCTTCTCTTCAAAGTAAGCCTTAACTTAAAAAATTATTTCCTAAAGATATTTCAATTTCCCTTCCTTAAAGACCTGTGCTTCGGGGGAGAACTCCCAAACCGCCCTTGTAATCCAAATCCTATTTGGTCCTGCAGTGAAGTCAAATATGGGATCCTGACATCAATTTGTTGCCATGGAAATAATTGAGTTGTCAATGTTTCCACATTATGACTGTACCGCAGGAGCAGATGGGCTGATGAGGGAAAAATCTTTGCAAATATCTCTCTAATAATTAGCCCAAGTGTGAGGTACAATTCTAAATTTACATTCCTCTAGTACTTCGTGCAAGACCTATCTACCCAGCACAAAACACAGCCCATTTCAGCTTGCAAGTCTGCTGTTGGAAAACAGCAAATCACACCGCAGTGCTTTATTTATCAGATTGTTTTCTTGCTTGTGTTTCCACTTATTGCACTGCAGATCACTATAGGACCAAGTTCAGAAGAAATCTGGTTTTTCCAAAGCAAATTTTATTCCACATGAAGAAGCAGATGGCAGTGTTGGAGGACTTGAAGAGAACCAAGTTAGCGGTAACTTCTCAACACTGTCTTGTCAGAAGTGTTTCCTCTGGGAAGAAGATTAACTTGGCTAAATTAGCAGATAGCTCATGACCTGCAAACTGTTTTTGCTATAAAAATGGTCAGTAGTTCTCAATGTGCCACTGTCTCATGAATTTATCCCAGAAAACCCTATACTTGAATTCGAAGACCAACTTCTTTTCTACATCCTTCACACTGCTCAGGCCACGTCTCCTGTACCGGAGATGAATTATAAGTCATTTGTGTATTCCGTTACAGAGAAGTTTTACCTAAAAATAGCAAGACTTGCTTTCCGTGGGTTAAAAGAGGGGTGGAGACTGTATCTGTGTATCTGTGCACGGATACATACAACGATGTCCCAACTGCAGTTTAAAAGTGTCACTCTCCCAATCTTCATAAAGTACTCTCACTCCTGCCACCCATAGGGAGGCCTTTTTATCCAAACACGCAAATGTTGTTCCTCCCTACGGTGGGCTAATTACACCATCTGTTTAGCCACAGCACTATTAATGTTCCCTCCTTACAACTCCCACACGCGCTGCCCCCAAACACCTCTACTGTCAGATGCACACGCAGAAAAGAAGGGAAGGGAATTGGTCTCCGCACGGCGATGTGCGCAGAGACGAGAACTCTGCTATGTCCCCATCCTTCTTCACCTCCATGGTGCAAAGCGCCAAAGCGAACAATTGCAACAAGAGAAACCATGAGTCCCCCTCCCTCTACCAGCCTGAACCCTGGAAAACTCAGAACAGCTTTGGGAAAGAGAAAATGAAACAGCAGGTAAGAGAAGGCAGAGGGACACTCTGTCACCTGACAGGCATTACTCACCCCTGAAATTAAACCAAAAGAAGGCATGGCTGGAGACAAGCACAGCCGCAAATGTGAGGGTTCTGTGCGTACTAAGCTGCTAGCACAGTTCACACTGGAAAGGTAAAGCACACCTAATTTAAGTGAGATGCAACCTCCCTCCCACACTCTGAGGATGGAGGAGAAGAAAGAAAGCAGCTTCCCTAGTGAACACAACTAGCTTTTGTCAGGAAATCATTCAGTTTTCACTTCCTCCTTTTCTTCTAATGTTACTTTTATTCCTGTTTAGTTGCATATTTATATTGTAAGTTATAAAAGTCAGCCCTGTCAAAACAGAGACAAATATGAAAAAAAATGAACACTAGGAAGACCACACAGAAAAAGCTGGCTTTTTTTATTACACTTCACCGCTATCTTTAAGTGAAAAGATGAAAAAAAAAAAAATGCAACCTGAACGAAATTTTAACAATTACTCTTCCACATTCACCTTTTAACATTTATTATAATGGGCCAATTTAATCAAAATGTTTCTCTTCGACACACAGTTCCCCAGCATGGCCCAGAGCAGTTAGGAAGGAAGAAAATACATATTTATACACTGGAAGCATAAAGAGTTACCTGTAACAACATTATGGGAATGCCTTTTCCCTTCTTATATTCCTTATACATATGAAATCCAAGTGTCCTAAGGAAATTCTTCAGATGTTAGAACACCATTGAGGTATACAGGCATGAGAAAAAGCTATTTTAAAAAAAGCATTAAAATGACACTTAAATACATTTGCCAAACAAGTGCCCTTAGGGGATGCAATCACTAAAATAATAGTTCTGCACAAATACCAACTTAAAAAAATAAAAATTGTACATACTCACAACAGTTTTAATACATTGATTCATTTCTTTTCATTTTTTTAAGATAAAAGGGGGCCGGGTATACAGCTCAGTGGCACTGCACCTGCCTGGCAAGCCTGAGGTCCTGAGGTCCTGAGTTCAATTCTTGGTACCACTAAATAAACAAATAAATAAATAAATGATAAAAGGAGACAGCTACTGTTGTTATAAAGGGAATGTCATTTTAATAATTGGAAAAGCTAAATTGATTAATACAGGAAAACTACATTATTTCTGTACAGTAGTGAAAGGGGAGGAGATTGCCAAACAATACAGGGCCAGGGACAAAGCTCAGTGGCACAAGTGCCTACCTGAGTTCAAGCGCCACTCCCAGTGCCAATAAACAAATAAAACAATTCAAGCTTCACTTATCCAAGAACATGATATTTATTATTTCAACAGCTTTTGGCATATAATTTACATTCCATCAACTAACTTCTTTGTTCATTTGTTTTTTAAACAGAGGCTCGCTATGTAGTTTAGGCTGGTCTTTGACAATATAATCTAGGCAGACCACAAACTCATGATGATACTCCTGTCTCAGCCTCCCCGTACTAGGATAAACAGTGTGCACCACTATGACCAGCTCCATAAATTCACATTTTTTCATATGTGCAATTCAGGAATTTAAACATATTCATAGTTGGGAAACAATCATCATATCTGATTTCATATTTCACCTCTTCAAAAAGAAGGATATGTTTATTAATACTGATTCCTCTCCCCTAGGTAACTGCTGGGTGCTTTCAAGCTCCACAGCTTTAAATACTCCCTATATTTCATACATAACTACAGTTCTACAGCATACAATCTGTTACATACAGATTTTTCCACTTGGCAGACTGATTTGCAGTTCACCTACTGAGAACATGGATCGGTGTTTAGCTATCTGATACTGCTGAGTAATGTTACATCTCACATTTACTTTTAAAGACAATTTTAGGAGATTGTTTTTTAGTTTTCTAACTTCAAGACCCTATGAAAATATTTTTGGAACAGTAAAAATAGAAAGTGGAATGGGCAGGAAGAGCCAGGTATGGTGGCACACAACCATGTGCCCTGTGACTCAGGAGGCTGAGGCAGGAGGATCACTGGAGCACAGGAGTGTGAGGCAAGCTGAGCCAGAAAGAGAGAACCCATCTCGAAAGGAAAACAAAAATGGGCAGGAAGATGTTCTCAGAGTCAGGAGAAAAACTAGTGAAGCAGTTCTTTCCAACAGAAATGTAATTAGATCCACATACATCTAGTTCTAAAGTTTCTAATTGTTGCATTTTAGAAAGACAAAAAAGCAAGAAATTAATTTTCATAATTTGTGATTATAGTTCATATAAGGCGAGTGATAAGGGCCTAAATTTAGTCGTCCACATGTAGACAGCTGATTTTCCCAGCCCCATCTTAATTGAGACTATCTTTCCTCCACTGTGTGTTTTTGTCAAATAGTTGAATGACCTTAGATTTTTTTCTACATCTCTTAATCTGTTTCATATCTTCATTTCTGGTTTTGTGCCAGTACCATGCTGTTTTTATCATGGTAGCTTTGTAAGATAACTTTACATCTACCATGGAGATTTCTCCTGCTTTGCTCTTCTTATTCAGGATGCATGATTTCCCTTCTATGAGAAACCCAAACTACAAATTAACCACAAAATAGAAGATAAGTAAGATTTATGAAAATAGTTTATTCTCAGATGGGAAGATGAGCAAGAGATGGAGTGCGGGTGGAGCATGAAGAAGGAATTGAGATGTATCTGGTACAGTTATATACACCAACTCCACACAAGGAATGAAGTATTCCATGCTGCAAATATCATCTACTAAAACTGTTTAATTTTAAATAAAGGATTAATTAGAAGGTGATGTATCCTACTTGACAAATGCAAATAAAGTGACACAGAGCTGTTAGAATCTATTCAGGACTGGAAGCATTCAGTCCTGCCCTAAAACTTAAAAGTCCCATGGTGGAGATCTGATCACTCGGTAATGACCGGGACGCTGAAGCTGTAGACTTACACATGCTAAATGTCTCTGATGTCCGTATCACTTGCTCCAACTACCACAGCATCTATTTACCTAGGGAGTGAATCATGATGCCAAGCCTGGCCCATGCTCAGCAATCACTCTAGATTTATTAGTATTTAATTCTACATCAAAAAATTTTCTAAATCTTTTTTCTTTTCTGCAGTATTAGGGATAAAGCCCAAATTTACACATGGTAACCAAGGTCTCTATCATTGAGTTACACTACACTACCAACTCCTCTACGCAACTGAACCCCACCTTCCTTGGTTTTGTAGCAAACAAATTCATACTCTACATATTACATCTTTAAGTAAATAAAATTGAGGTAGCTGCTCATTAAAAGATGAAAATGTAAAAGCACTGTCATTCAACTTTTATTTAGTTTCTACAAAATAGTGCATTTTTCTCTATTTAAATCAAAATTTCACATTGCAGAGGCCACTGTACTGGGAATTGATCCCAGCATCTTCCACCAAGCTACACCACCAGCCCTTTTAAAGTTTTTATTTATTTATTTTTATTTTGAGAGAGGGTCTCCCAAAGTTGCTAAGGTTGAAATTGTAATTCTCCTGCATCAGCCTCCAACGGTGTTAGGATTACAGGCATGTGCCACTACACTCAGCTCAAATTTAACTTTTATATAAAAGGTCCCACCCATGAATTCCGTCACAAACTTAGAAAGAATCAAAATTACCCTTGGAGTGCAAAGCACATATTCCTTATTGCATAATAGCTCTGGCAATGGGTCAAAGTACAAGAAACACAAAGGTTTAATACATCTTCATACAGTTATTAAACATCGCTTCCAATGACAAATCACTCAAAATGGCACAAACTCAGCCAGAGAGACAAGCCAGAGAGACAAGCTCGCCTCTGGACAGAGAGTATGTAAGGCCATAAGCTCCATCAATGCTGCCACAGGACCAAAGTCAATTTCTTAAAAGCCCTGGAGTTTGTGGGAAAGAAAATGGTGCACTGATATCCTTAAAGGTGCACTGGGGTGGCACACACCAGAGACTCCAGGGAAAAACTAACCCCAATGCTAAAGTGGGCAAAATCAACACAGTGAAGCTGATCCCCGATATCTGTTGTAATTGTATGACTTCAAATCACAGGGAACAAGTTAGTAATTTTAAGATAAATATAGATGATAGATAGACAGATAGATAGATAGTGTTGTGTGAGTGTGAGTGTGTGTGTGTGTGTGTGTGTGTGTCACCAGAAGTCCTCTGGAAGCTTTATTTTAGTCTTTTAAGTGGGGCAGATGGCCCCGCAAAAGTGGCCCGCCTTCCCAGAGCACCTGTAGCAAAGGTTAACTTTTACAACATGTGACTTATAACACATTTTTCTTTAATTTACATGAAAATAAGATTATCTTGGTTAAAAAAAATAAAGATAAGAAAACAACAAAAGTATGGCAGGCCTCCAGGAGCAGGAATAACAGAGAACACAAAGGTTAGGGCCGGAGAAAGGAAAGCCAGCTCATTCTCTGCTTCACATTCTTTTCTCCCACTGAACCAAGGCTGGAGCTCAGGCCTCGGGCAGCAGCCCCCTCGCTTGAAGCGTTAGGGTCCCCGTGTGCAGCACAGACCTTCCGTGAAGCAATCTTACCTAATGCATTATTCCCAACCCAGGCAGGCAGGCAGGCAATGGGAACCAGCGGAGGGTAAAGAAAGGGGTGAAGGGCAGCCTGGAAAGGCAGGAAGGGAGTGCACAGCAGGCCTTAAACCCTCAGGGGCAGGAGAGGTGGCTCAGTGTGGAGCCTCCGAGGGTGGGCACGCAGGAGGCACTGAGTGCAAACCCCTGTGCCTTACACACACTCACATTAACACACGCGCACGCACACACACACGCACAGACACACACACACAGCTTCTACCAGACCATCAAACAAAATCTTAACCGGAAAAACATCACAAAGAATTTTGTTGAAACTAGTAGCTCATTTTTGCAGCAAAATTAGAGTAAAAATAACTACGAATTTACAATTTTGCAAACACATATTTTAAATTCAAATTACTTTTTTGGTACTGTGCACTAGTACTGGGTATAGCCAGCACATTAAAAAATTGATTAAATCAAAAGACTACCCAAAACATCCCAAAAACCAAACAAAAACATGACTAGGTGATCTTCGGAGAGGTAACTGCCAGGTCTTAGGTCTCACAGGTATTTGCTTTTATTATTTATGCAGGGATTTCTTAGGGTTGCAAATATAACCAGAACTATTCATATATCATGTTTCAATGAGACTAAAAATTTGGAGAAACTTTTTTAACCTTATTACTAATATAATTGATAAGTTACAAATGAAAAAAAAATTTTTTTAAGTTATTTCTTTCTTGTTGGTTTTTTGAGAATAGATCTTGCTGAGCACCTCAGGCTGGCCTTGAACTCACTATGTTCAAGGACCTTGTGGCATCCTTCTGCCTCAGCCTCCTGAGCCCAGGGATTAGAGGTGTGCCCCCATTCCCTGCTGTGATTTATGGGAAGGTATTAGCCTGCTATTAACAATTTTCAAGGTCAGATGCTTCATTTCCACAGAGCTCAGGACAGTCACCCGGCTGGAGTGGCCTGGACAGGGATGGCCCTGTCCCCTCCTATGGCAGGCTATGCCTCCCACACCTGATCCTCTGTCCTACCTGCCCTCACTAACAAAGCTCAAACCAGGGATAAGACCAGCAAGACTTTCAAAGCAGCTAGCACGGGAACCCTAGGAGTAGGACGCAACTGAGGTTGGGGTCCTGCATCCCTGCACTGGCCAGCTATGAGCGCCCCAAGCCCTGATGATTATTACTCAAAGGACAGGGAGAAAACACAGAGTGGCTCAGCTGTTGCTACTACTGCAGTGGACTTGGCTGAATCCAGCTTCATAATTTCCACTGCCAGGAGCACCAGGGCCACGGTTACCAAGAGGAGAATCCAGCAGGGGCAGTATCCTGCTTGAGAGTGCGACTTCCCTCCTATCAGCTAGTGTGGGAAAAGCCTCCCAAGGGCAGGCGGGCTGGCCCCAAAACCTGAGGAAAACCAGAGCCCCACAAGGATGGCAAGGATCAGTACACCAGCAAGGTAGTTTTTCAGGGTTTTTGTTGTTTTTGTTTCAACTGGAAAATAAAGAACCTCAGCTGAAGTGCTTCCTATGCATAATATATAAGGACCTCTGAAGGCCACAGGGTAACAGCTGTCACTGAATACACGTCAGGCCTTTGAGATGTCGCCATGACCAGAAACGGGACAATTAGATTCCCACTAATTAGAGAGACAGATAGCAGGATGGTCAGATGCTTAGACATTTGAAAAATGAACTATTTTAAACTTAGGATGAAAAAGACTGTGGTTTTATGAATACACAGGATTGGATATGACTCATGACTCACCTTAAAAATTAATTGAACATGCAATTTAAAGGAACCGAAAGAAAAGCTGCTTTCCACTTAAAAGCAATGTACGCAGTATTTCCTTTGAGCTTAGTGTAATTGAAATTAAATAAAACTTAAATAATGCACGATTTTAATGGACCCTAAAAGAAGAGCAGTAAGGCTAAAGTTAAGAAAAAAACTATAAAAGAAAGACACTAAAAACAACTGAAGAAGCTTTCAGTATTACAGCACGGGCAACAAGGGTAAGGCAGGGAGCCAGGTGCGGTGGCTCAGGCCTTTAACGTCAAGATGGCTGCCGTGAGTTCGAGGCCAGCCTGAGCCACATGGCCAGACCTGCCTCAAGATAAGAGAGAAAGAGGGAGGGGGGGAGGGAGGGGAGAGATATAGACATAGAGACAGGGAGAGAGAGAGAGAGAGAGGCAGAGAGAGAGACAGAGAGATTTTATCTTCTAACTTTCTCTACACCCAGCCCATTCTCTCCATAGTCTCAAACACTAACCAGCTTACCACCTTCCCTCCTGGGAATTTTTGCAGATCCCTCCACTTGCCTTTGTGTGGCTCCTTTTGTCCACTTCCTTTCTGTCCTCTACAGGGTAACCAAAAGTATCTTTTGATAACAGTAGCATTTCTTTTTGGAGGGAGTACTGGGAATTGAACTTATAACCTCTGGTTTGCTAGGCAGGTGCTTACACCACTGAGCTAGACCGGAGGCCGTATCTGTGGAAACACAAACCCAATGTTCTCATCAGTTCCCCTTTGTCAGGACCCTTGGAAGGCCATCACCTCTCCTCAGCCTGGGCTGCCCTCTCTCACTCTCTATATTCTGGAAACTCCAGGGCCTCCCGCTCACAGAGGTTCCCCCTCAGCTCCAATGCACGCCACTTCCTTTTACTACTTTCTGTTTATTGTGCAGATCACAGCTCTCTTTTGGGTGAATTTTTCCAGATTCCCATAGCATCAAGTACAGGTCTCTCATGGCACATTCAGACTTTGAGTAGTGCAGTGACCAATTCATCTGCATCTTTCCCTTTCACCCACAAACTTCATGGGGTCAGAGGCCAAACTTCCTATATGTAAGTATCCGTATCTGGTATCTAGCATAACACCTGGCAATTAGTAGACATTTTAGTTTCTATCTAATTTGAAACGTATCAGATGGCAATGGAGAAGAGACATGTTTCAATGGATAACTGAGTCATCTGAACAAGCTAAACCGAGAGCCACAATTCCTAGGCACATTAACAGGCTTGCTATGTCCACCTTATTAAGACACACAGGGCTGGGGATTTAGCTTCAAAGCAAGCATGAGGTCGTGAGTTCAAATCCCCTCTATAAAAAAAGGTAAACTATATACACAATACACACTCTGTCTTAGACTAGATAATACTTCAGTTTGGCAGCATCTGACAGACCTTTAATTTCAGTTTTTATTTAACTCTATTTTCCAGCAGTTTATTAAGACCCTCAAATATCTGTCAATAACCTAACTGGACAAGCCTTACCACGGAATGTTTATTTCCAGATAGTTTTGTCGCTATGTAGACCCTTTCCTTCTGATCATATTTATATTCCAATCTAATTTGTTATCTCTGAAGTTTCGTGAGCAGAAAACTGTCTGGAAAATAGGTTTCGAGCAAAGGATTGGCCAAGCTGGGTACCGCCAAGCCTGGGACTTCTGTGAACTGCGTTCCAAATGCCTCCTGGCTTACGCATGGCTTCCAATTACCCCTGGTTATTTTTCTTTTCCCTTAATTATCTCTTGTCTACCTAGTATTAGCTCTTTCCAAATCAGACATATCCCCAACCCTTTGAAAACTTGAATTTCTATTATTTCTATAAGAGCCATGATTTCCCAAAACTTTATACCAAACCAGAATACACTCCCAGCCAAGGAGAAAACAATGTACACATTAAATAAACCCTTTCTCAAAAAAAAGATAAAAAGTAAAAAGCCTCAATGTATCTGATTTCACCAACACAGGATATTTCTTTTCCAATAAAGTCCCCTTTCATAAATAAAACTCACATCTTTGAGACGTGGTATTTGGTGAACAGCAAGGACAAATATACTTTTCTCATTTGTACAAAAATAAGATCATCTATCTACAGCAAGATTTACAAACTAGACCTGTATCTTGCATGAGAAAAAATAGAAATGTCCACTCTAAGTGAGTGTTTTCCTGCATCCGTTGATTTTATCTCGCTAGAAAGCATGTATTATGCCTCCTATCAAGAAACAAAAGGTTATCTGTGTACTTAGCTTAGATGTGCACCAGGGCAAGTTGCAATCACAAATTAATAAAGTAATTGCATCTGGATGTGGGAGCCCCCTGGAAGCTCCAGAAGGGCCATGCACCAGCAAAACTTGCCTGACCCAATCAGCTTCCAATAACCTGCAGCTACCTCTGAAATAATTCATATCCTGGCCTGGAAAGCCCCTTCAATCCAATAAAACAAAAGCTGTAACTTTCTTACATGATTGCTATTTATGAACAGCCCAGAGGAGCTCTAACCAACGTCCTAACACAAAGGCTTGGGGACAGAAGGCACTAGGAGAAAAACCATCAAAACCCTCTACCTCTGCCCCAGAACAAATAAACATTCAGCTGTTTCTACTCTGGTTTGTATTTTTACCCTGAGTATTCAGAGTGCTTGTAGCAGGTAAAATAACGCCTCCCAGAATCCCTGGCATCGGGGCATATGTTAGGATGCTCGACCAGGAAGAGTGGAGGTGGCAGATGAAAGGAAAGTGCACATCAGCTTACAAGAAGGCCAGCAGATTACCCTGCGCTGCCCAGAGAAAGCCCTGTGATCGGAAGGGTCCTGAACAGCAGAAGAGGGAAGCTGACAGGAAAGACAGCCCTGGTGGTGTGGGGAGGGCGAGCCTGACACTGTGGGCTTTCAGAATGAAAGAGCATTGCATCTGGATGTGGGAGCCCCCGGAAGCTCCAGAAGGGCCAGCCTGCAGACCCCTGCTGCCTCAGAGAAACCCTCCTGAGTGCCAACCCCTAAAAAGCTGAGCTAGTACATGCATGGTGATCCAAGCACTAACTGCCTTGTGACATGCTTCACAGCTTGGTATGCTTGTGTCTCTGTGGGTGTGGGTGTGGGTGTGGGTGTGTGCTACTGAGGTGCAGCCCAGGACCTTGCTCTGCCTAAGCAAGTCTCCAATGCTGCTCTACATCACCAGCCCGATACTTTATAAAAACAAACAAAACTTCATCCATCATGTTACTGCTAGGCATGACAATAAACAGACCAGCTTGCCTTAGCTCACTTCTAGGGTGTTTGTTCATTTGTTTGATTTTAGTTTGTTAAGACAGGGTTTCACTATGTAGCTCAGACTGGCTGAGAACTCACTAGGTAGCCCATGGGTGACCTTAAGCTTGAGGCAATCCTCCTGCCTCAGCCTCCTGAACATTTGATGTACAGATGTGCAACACTACGCCCAGCTATAATTTGTAGTATTTTTTTTTTTTTTTTTTTTTTTGTAAATGAACAGTCTACTTCAAACTCTTTGGGATGCTCTAAGTTTCTACAAGCTCTAAAGCTCCACATGGAACCCTCTCCCGAATGCAAAGGACTTGTGTTGTTTGAGCTCTGACTTTACCTATGATGCCATTTTGTTAAGTTCTAATTAGGTTGTTTGTTTGCTTTTAAACAAAATAACTATGTTAGAATAAAGCTGATGTAAGTTAACAGAATTATTCATAATAACCTACTGGCTTTCACCTCTAACAGTCCCTCTGCTTTTCCATCCTTCCGTCACCTTTCCACAAGACAAAGTCCAAGCAAGAGGCTGCTTCAGTTAATACTCCAGGTCAGCTTTTTTCTACGTCGGAAGAGGCAAGACAAAGAAAATCAATATTGTGTAGAATTTTCCATTTAAATAATTCTCAACACACAGATCTTCCTTGGTTCAATAAGGCATTGTCCAGTGTAAAGAACAATACTTCCCCACGAATGGCTAAAAGCCTTTCCTGTAAGCTGGGACATGGCTTGGCAATACTTCTTCAAATCTACAATTAAAAAAAACAAACAAACAACACCCCAAAACCAACTCATCATTTTCACTGATTTTAATCCTGCAGTGAATTGCTATGACTTCGAAAACCATGGGATGGGGCGTGGTGCAATACCAGCACTTGGGAGGCTGAGGCAGGGGGATTGCTCTGAGTTCAAGGCTAGCTTGAAAGAGTAGGAAATTTTGCCTCAGAAACCAAAGAACTAGTGGGTGGGAGCTGTCAAGAAGCCAGACAAGAAAAGTTAGACTTGCATTATCCTTAGGGCTAGACTGTCTCCTATACTTTGGAGAGTCAAAATGTCCTTAGAATATCTGATAATGCCTTCAATAAATATCACTGAAGTGGATCATTTAAAAGCAAATTTTATGCAACAATGTTCTCTTGGCTTTAAATGAATTTAGTATCCCCAGGAGTGACTCCTACTCAGGTCAATAGTAGAAAACAGAGAATACATAGGCAACATTTCCCAGCTACCATCATAAATATGCCAAAGAGTAAGGCTCTCTGGCGGGAAACCCAGGTTTCTGATGTGAGCACTGTGCTAGTAATTCTACTCGACAAAATGTTTGACTCTTTATACACCTGAAGATACCCACTGGGCCAGGAAATGAATAGGAAAAAAAAAAAAAAGGAAAATGAATGGGTCGGGGATTCTAGATATCATGGAAAAGGCCAAGACAAAACTATTCTCTAAGAAAAGGTCTCAGGAAGAGTTTGGGAAAATGTACAAAGAGAGCAAAAGAGACAGACTGAGACTGTATTACAGTGGAGAACAGAAAGATCTTAAGCAAAAGAAATGATCAACATAACTGCATTTCAAGGATGCAAAAAAACTTAAGAAAAGACAAAAGCAGGCCAATCAATAAGAAAGTGGTCTCGCTGTGAAATAGCCCAGGCAAATGGACTCACTGATGAACACATCCTTCCTACTTTTAATCACGGGCTGGAGTCCAGCAGGTCTAGTGCGTGTGTGTGAGGTTAACACTAGACATTTGCACACTGCAGTCTCAGGCTGGGTTTCCAGGCATTGGAACCACAGCCAAACCTGTCACCTCCTGGAGCTAGTGCATGTGGTGCATGTGGCTCTTCTTTTCTACATTATCTCCGGCCTGGATAAAAATAGTAGCCCAGGTGTATTGTTGTCCCAAGGGGTAAGGTACCACCTGCAAACTCAAAAATACTATTCGGTCCTTTACAGAAAAGAAAACTTGCAATCCTTTATATAATTCATAGTCCACATCCAAATGTCAATGTTCGCAATGATAAGTTTCTTTTTGTCTATCTAAGACTCAAACCCAATTCATTATTTTGTATTTAAATACAACTCATACCTCCAAATCGCCTTTAATCAGAACAGTTACTTAGTCTTTCTAGGGCCTTCAAGACTTTACTACCACTTTTATGAAAGTCCTGTAAATTTCTAGATGGTTCCTCCATCTGGGTTTCTCTGATATGTTCTCATGACAAGAGGACAGTAATGCAAAATGCTACCAAAAGCAATCTTGCACTCTTCATACAGGACAAAATCTTTTCTGGAAACTGGGGAAGAGGGTGCTCTTCTGACTTATAATAGAAATAAAACACCAATGAGAATTTCTTCATGGCCAAGTCTTGCATAAAAGGGAAGCAGAAATCTGGAGCAGTGTTTCTTGGTTTTATGGCTGGCACCAAGGGAAAGGGGTTCTGGTTTCCACGCCCTTCTTAGGAAGAGGAATGTAGTTTCTGTGCCTTCCCTGGGGGAGCCTGTGTGGTGAGAGAGGAAGCCAGAAAAGCTCCCAGGGAAGTCATTTCAGGGTCCTTCAACTTGGGGTAGAGTCTTAGTTACTTGTCTTTCATTGCTAGGACAAAACACCCAACACCCAAAATGAAGGAAGGAAAGGTTTATTTAGCTCACAGTTTGTGGAGGTTTCAGTCCATAATCAGCTGGCTCCAAGTCAGGGTAGCAAGCAGCAGGCAGCAAAAGCAACAGGGGCATAAAAGGGGCAGAGGCAAGCCTCTCCTCCTCCCTCATAAGCTGACTACCTGTCCCAGGGTCAGGGGTAGTACTCACACCACCTCTGTGCCCTCCTCCTTGCCCAGGATGAGGGTGTTTACAAAGTGAGGGCCCTGGCTCCCTGCTGAGTGGCTTAGTTAACCCTCTAAGCTTCTCGAGTTGACACAGTGTATCAACCATTTACAGGTACCATTTTCTGCGGTTCACTAATACCTACATGGACATAATATCTCCCAGGCCCTCCTTGCGGTATTAAATGTGATGTTTACTGTCTCCACTGCATAGTTCTTATTTTGTGTGCTTGCAATTAATTAAAAATCTATAGAGAAATCTTTTAAGACTACGCAATTACTCTGTGCCCCATCAACCTTCACTTGCCTCCAATGTAACATCCAAAGATGATTCTTTCTCAATTCAGTCTCCAGTGAGGAATGTGGAGTGGTAATTTTCCTCATTCATTTGCAATAAAACACAGTCCAAGAAAGTGTCAATTTATGATGAGAAATCAGATGTTCAGAAATATTAAATGACTCATCTGTTGTTATTTTTCAAAATCCCTCACAGAACTTAACAATGTTCAAAAATTCTTTATTTTAAAGTTCTTGGAGTTTTTCAGGCTACAAGCCACCTGAGCGAATATTCTTAACACTTCAATGACCAGAATCTTACTTGTCAGCACACAAAACTTACCTTCAGAAGGCGGCATGCTATGTTAAAGTTATATATAAACCTCCATTTCTTCACTCTGAGATGAACATGCATGTGTGCAGTATAAGATGGCCAAAAATGAAATTAAAAATAAACCCTAGCATACTTTGTACAGTCTGAATTTTGAGCTTTCCTCAACCCTATGCACCATCCCTTCCCATGCAACCTATCAAGTCCAGAGATTATAATTCAATAATTATCTCTTGGTATGCAGATGATATATAACGACTAACACAAAATCCTGTGTAAGATGATTGCCTGTGTTTTTCTCGCTAACAGCAAATCATATCTCATAATACACTTGAGTCTCCTAATTCAAAGTAGGAACAGGATGATTTAAAAAAAAATTATAACAAAATATAAGTCATGTTGAAGGAGGGGCCGAAATGCTTATTTGAAGCAGAAATGGTACTGGAGAACCCAAAAGTTACCATCAAATAGGCAAAGGATTGTCAGATGGAAGCGTTGGAAATGTGCTTTAGGTCATAGAGAAGCTTGATCTACCCACCTGGAACACACCACATCCTCCAATGGAAAAACAGAAATCTTTCTAATTCACCCGACCTAAGAAGGAAGCCAATGACCTAAGAAAATAGGATAAATGCTTACTTACAATAAACGGTAAATGGAATGAATGGCCCAAAAAATAAAGTTGGGAAAATGAGGTTGTCTAGTACATTATATTTCTTTTCCTCAAATTCAAGTTTTTAATTTTAAGACAGCAAAAGCTGTGAATGGCTCTGAGGTAGGGTAGAAGAAATAAAAGGTAGTAAGAAGACAAGGATATCATAACTTAATATTTGTATGTTCACGAAGACTATGACCACTGGAGACCCCCTCCCCCCGCCATGTCTATAGGAGCAGTTCCTTGATGAATTTAGGCTTCTTTCCTTCCATACTCATCACACCCAAAATTTCCCAAGAATACTAACAGTATACAGATGGGCTTGGTTTAAAAAAGAAAGAGCCTGACCCTAAGACGAAGGAACAGGTTGAGAGAATCCAAAACATTTTTAAATTGAGCCAGGCAGGTTGCCCCAGTCTGTAGTTCCTGCACTCTGGGAAGCTGAGGCAAGAGGGTCACAGGTTCAAGCCAAGCCTGGGCAACTTAGTGAAAACTGGTCTCAAATTAAAAAATAAAAAATAGGGCTGAGGATGAAGCTCAGTGGAAACACTCTAGGTTCAACCTCTAGCACAAAACAAAAAAAAATTAAATTATATATCTTAGAAAAAAATACTAAACTTGGCCCAGATCTGTAAAATGGGCTAGTATTCTTGGCTGGGAGGAAGTGGCACCTTTTCTAGGCTGTCCCCCTGGGTTCATCAAGAGAAGCATGAATGTCCCCCTTCCAGGAAACAATGCTCCCCTTCTCTCGCAGGGCCTGTACTCTATTTCATGGCGAACTTTTTAATTTCCACCTAATTTTAATTATCTTACCCATCTCCTCTTCCTGGGTGTCCTGAAAATTCCTTTTCCCCCAGGGAGTCAGCGAACCTGTAAATCTAACCTACAGTAGGATGAGTCAGGTCCTTCTCAGTTTCAGGACCGCCCAAAGATCTGGCCAATGACAGCTCTACCCATCAAAATTCAAGAAAGTTCGTTTTAACTTTTACAACAGTGAAAAACTCACAATGGCCTCAGGCAAGAAGGAAAACCACTTCATTTCAAAGCTCAGAGTTAGTATATTTTTCTCTGCAGCAAAATTTACGCCCCAAATTGTCAACAACACAAGGTCAAAAAAGATACTGCGAAAAGCAAGATGCTCAGGTTTGAATACTCAAATGCATTTAAAAATTTCTAAGGTCTCAGCTAAAACTAAGCCACACAACATAATAAACAGCCTAAGAACCAAGGCCAGTCTGGGCAACTTAGCAAAACCCTGTCTTAAAATAAAATTTAAAATATGGACTGAGGATGTAGCTCAGTAGTAGAGAACTACTTACTGAACCTGAGTCCACTCGGCACTAGAAACTACCTATGGGTCTTTGCATATGCTGCTTTACCAAGAGATGTTTGCCATTATGGCTCAGACATATTTCAGTCATGCATTCCTTGAGGAGGACATTCGTGGTGCAGCTCTAATTCTGCCACCCAAGAACCGACCCTACTCCCTCGGGGTCACTCTCCAGCATCTTATTCTCTCATTTTAAGAACCTACCCCGTTCATATTGAGGTCAGGTAATCAGGTCTTGGAAACTACTTTGGAAAACACACACACACAGTAAGTACAACAGTGATAGACGTTTTAATTAATTTGATTGTGGTAATCAGGATCACATTGCATACTTTGAATATACACATATGTACAACTTTCATTTGTCAGCTAAAACATGTAAGAAAACAAACTCATCTTAGCTATCATCGTGGTCGGGAAATTACCCCAAATGCCTGTGCACTGGAAATCATACTTGTCTGAGGTCCATGAATGTAAAACTAGGTAGGCAGTGTCTGATCATCAGCAAGGTATGGATGTTTGGATTAAACATGCATCAGTAATGTACTGGAGAATCGTAAAATCATTTTAATAAAGTAGGCTTAGCCCAGTAAGCATATAAATATGTAGATTTAATTTTATTTAAAACTCTTTACTGCAGCAGGTAGGTTTTTTTTTTTTTAACCATAGTTTAGTCTCATTTATGATTAGGAAAAATACCATTTTATGTTGGTTTGATTCAGCAAATGTGTTTCTACTTTTCAGGTTTAGCACCATGGAAGTCCTGGAAGCCTGTGATTAATTCCTCGAGAACCTCAAGTCTATGATATTAAGAACCAGATGATGGTAAATTTCAACAAGTCTGATTCTTTCTGCACTGATTTCAAAAACCAATCCTGAGATTGAAAAAACAAAATATTACTAAGTTGTTACCACCGGCACATAAAATAAGGATCCTTTCATGGTTTAGGTTCTCAAGACTTTTTTAAAACAGGCAATAAAATGTTAAAATGCGATTTTCAAATTTTATGAAGTCAAAGTAATCACAAAGAGTCAAGCAGAATAAAACTGTTTACCCATTTTGATGTGATAGTGCCCTGAGTGAAATTTCAGAAAAAGTAACAAGCTTATTGCAAATAAATCAAGACAATTTATTTCAGGAAAGTAACAGATTCTATTAAAGAAAGGATACACAGTTACCCTTAGGAAAGAGCAGATGTATTATAGCTCAGAGAAAGAAAAAGTAACATTATTTTCCTGGCTGCATTCAACATTCACCACAAAGTTGCAATCTCTTTCTGTAATCTACAAATTACTGCCTAAAAGCTAAACTTCAGCACTAGTGTACAAGCCTGTAACCCCAGCACTCTGAAAGGCTGAGGCAGGAGAATCGCAAGTTTGAGCCTGGCTGGAGCAATTCAGCCACTTAATGAGGCTGTATTTTTAAAAAGTTTTTTTTTTTTAAAGGTATTGGGAAGGCACAACGAATAAATTTCAATAGTTACCAAATAGCAACTAGTATTACTTAAAACAATAAAGGGTTAAATATACCTAGTTCTTTCAAGAAGACCAAGAATTCAAGAAATATGTACCAAATCACTGATATTTGTGATATAAATCTGACACAAGATACTGGGACACAGAATAAAGGCACTCAGAAAAATTTCCATTAAGAATAAAGCAATCCTCAAAAAAAGTGAAAGTAGAAATTCCATTGGATTCCATTATTTCCACACTAGGTATCTCCCTGAGCTAAAGACATCATTTTGCAGTGATCCGTGCACACCCATGTTTATAGCTAAATCTTGGAAGTGGCCAATAGGTCCACCAGCAGATGAATGGATAAACAAAATGCCATAGGGATACACAACGCAAAACTACACAGATAAACGCAAGTCGTTTGTAGGAAAATGGGTGCACCCGGAAATCATGTTCAGTGAACTGAATCACAAACACAAGCTCCACGCCTGCATGGTTCCTTTTACATGAGAAATAATTTGAAGACCAAAATAAAAAACAGGTAATCAGAAAGAGGGAGACAGATGTTTCACCAATGAGAAGGGGCCAGGAGATGGGAGGGGAGGAGGGAGGACAGGGGGAGGGGGAGGCTGTGCCACACACAGGTGCCAGCTCCCCATGAGGAGCGCGACCCTCACACATCCAAAGCATGCCTTAATAAAAAAAATTAAAAAAAGAAGAATAGAGCAAAATTGATGAAAATAAAGTGCCTATTGAAAAGCCCCTTGTCCAGGAATCTATTAAAGGAAAGGAAGGAGATAAGGGTAGGGGTGGGGGGTAGCGTGGGGTTCCCAGGGGGTGGATACCATTAAGAAACGCAACACTAACCTTCATTCTGTATAGCTGATATGAACCAATCAAAACACACACTAATAAAAGAAAAGCCACTGTCCCTAAGTCTGAGAGAAGAGGCACCACACCATTCCAAGGTACTTGGGGAGAAAACAAGTGTTTCTTCCGGTCATTCTTCTCCAAATACTATTGGCACTGCCACCAAAATGAAGGAACCATGGCAAAGAGCCCAGCTTTATGAGCCATGTAAGGAGTGGGCAGGGGGCATGGCATTCCTAGCTACCTGGAGTCCAGCAATTCTGTTCTGCTGAGTATTCAGCAGGGGGAAAATGCGGAACACAGATCAGAGAGGTGCTGAGCCAGCAAACGGTTCACAATCGCCCTCCTTCCTCCCTTCCCCACACCTCTCTTCCCCAATTCACCGGAAATTACTCAACCGCATCTGTGCCTCGTCACTGGACTGGTCTGTAGCTGTCCCTCCGCGTGGGCACCGGTGGGTGCAGTCAGCGCTCTCCGTCTCCATGTGAAGCGCTGCCTGAAACTCTTATTTGATGCACCTCTGCTGGGAGTGTTGAGACCTGCTTGTTGGTCACAGTCATCTCTGTAGGTTGTCCTAGACACTGTCCCCAGAGCTGGGACACCTGACACCCACACTTTAAAGAAAGAGAGGTCTATTTTGGGTCATCTTCCACAAATTTCACTCTTTGCATGGTCTCACATGGTAGAAGAGCCTGGACAGA
This sequence comes from Hydrochoerus hydrochaeris, assembly GCA_004027455.1. Lineage (NCBI taxonomy): Eukaryota > Metazoa > Chordata > Mammalia > Rodentia > Hydrochaeridae > Hydrochoerus > Hydrochoerus hydrochaeris. The sequence continues at coordinate 28,101 of PVLA01011270.1, forward strand.
GGAAAGCGGCTCACATCATGGTTGCCAGGAAGCAGAGCAAGCAAAGAGGAACAGGAAGACACACACTTCCGGGTCAGGCCCCCAGTGACCCTTTCTCCTCAGGAGACCCCACCTCCTAACAGTAAATCCCCATAATCCCATCATGCTCCAAACACAAGAGGCTTGGGAGCCATTGTGGATCAAAATCATAAGACATCTGGCCAGGGAGCCCTAGCATGCCCTTTACTCTGACAACGGCAAATGACATAATACTACAAAACAGTGTGAATATGGGTCATTTTTCCCCATTTTTATATACTTTTGGCATTGTGGGAATGTGAGGATTTTAAAAACATGGGTTTGTTAGCAAAAGAAGATAATCATGTCTTGTCTGCTATGTAACAGAATATTTTCTCACCTTCTTCTTTTTTCACTTTTCCACATTAAAGAAAAGCACTATTAGAGCTAGAAAAAAATCACTAAGGCAATTTTAAAGGGATGCTAATTTGCAAGCAAATTAAGAAGTGGCTGCCATCACAGGTCAAGATACATGACTAAGATACAGAATCCACCTGTCCTTTCTTACAGCTCTTCCTCTTCTGGACTAACAGGTAAGTTGATCATTCATCTCTATACCCCACACCCCTGCCTTAGCCACTCATAAGCACACTCTGCCTCTTCAAATGTAACTGGGGTCCCACCCCTCCAAAGAGAGCCACAAAGAAAAACAGGTGTTCTCAGGGTACCAGGGGCAGAGTTAAAGTCAGGGGAAGGCTTCAGCCAACACTAAAGTGATTGCACTAGCACCACTAGCACTTTTCTGGCTTAAAGGAAGGAAGGAAGGAAGGAAGGAAGGAAGGAAGGAAGGAAGGAAGGAAGGAAGGAAGGGAGGGAGGGAGGGAGGGAGGGAGGGAGGGAGGGAGGGAGGGAGGGAAAGCAAGCCGCCAGCCAGTGCCACTCACTGCCTGCCCTATGGTGCAGCATCGGGAATGCGTCTGGTCTTGCTACAGTGCTTACCAGTATTCCATGGCCCAGAGGTTTCCTAGGATATTTTCCTCAATTTTAAAACATTATGATTTTCATGCCAACTTATTACAATTAATTGGTCATCTTAGATTTTTTAAATCTGTATTTAATTTCTGAAATGAGCCTGACACTGAAACTCAGGATGTTAAAACAGTACTCTTAGCTACCCTTGAACAGATCAGTAGGAGTCGTGTTTGAGGCTTTTATTTATGAAGCAAACACTGCAATAAATTCCTATATTGATTCAATGCCAATCAGTGTCCAAATTGTACTCTAACAGAATTCATCTTATTCCAGAGCATAGGAAGGAAACCAAGCAGGCCAGGGCCTCCTCCTAGTAACAGACGGGAGGGGTGTGATTCTAAGATCACTGTTAGGGAAAGGGAAGGCTTCACTCACAGGTTTCTCTGTCTGCTTCCCAGGAGAGAGATTTGCTTCCTTTGAGTAGAAAGCAGAGTACAGTTTAGGTACCATTTGAAAGAATGACTAACAGGCTTGTTAATTATTCACTGAAGGCCAATTCAAAGAAAAAAGAGCCCTCACTTTTTCTTAACACATAATTAAAGTGTCTGGAATTTTACTTAACACTATTAGCCTACTTACAGGAACTTCTGTATTCTGTCTTTTGATTAAAATAAGGACTTTATTCTTACAATCTCCACCCCCCCCCAAATTCCTCCACTTTGATATCCAAAAAAATTCCTAAGAAAAATACCCAGCGGGTAGCTACTATCCCATAAGCAAACCTTGCAGTTTTCTCTAAGTCTTGGGTACTCTCAGTCCCAACGCCTGCTCCATCCCAAGCCTTAGGCCAAGACGCCTTCTTCCCACCACTCCCTCCTCAAGGAGCCCAGCCGGACCCACCTCTCAGGGTTCCCTTTCCCTTTCAAGCTTGTTCCCCCACATGCCTGTAGGACATCACAAGGACAGCTAAAACCCAGCATGGGAAAACCTGAGCTCACCTGCCTCTCCAACAATGGGCGAGTGTTAGCAAATGCCTCATCTCTGTCAGCGTCTCTTCTGTCTTTCCAAGCCCTTAGGCTCACACACTCGAAGTTATTTTCCATTCTCTTCTTTGCTCTCAACCCTCACTCTCCACAAGACGCCCTGTCTAGCTCTGGCTCCTGTCTCTGAACTGTCTTTTCCTCCCCAAAGTTAAATGTCATGCCAATCCAACGCCTATTCCTTACACACAAAATAATTCCCCAGCTCAAAAGCACATCAGTTTATTTTGAATACTAAATCACTGGGATCAGGATGCCACCCAATACCATGCTGACCACCTACCCCCACGGATCCTGCTGTGTTTTCACCAATCAAGTTCTACAAGGCCCCAAGTCTCCTGCCACACCACCCAGGCTGTTCACAGGGCCGCTGCCTCTGCAGATCCTCCCCTCACTGCTCATCACTACCATCTCTCTTCCCCTGCCACGCTCACCCCACTGGGGCTTGGGGTTCCCCACACTGGACACAGTCCTCTGAGAGCAGCCCGAGAAGGCAGGCAGGCAGGCTCAGGCTTGCGTACCTGCCCAGATTTCAGACACGACAATCACTTGAAAGCCCAAATAACACCATCTGTTCTGAGGTCATTTTCTAAAATGTACTCTTGCTCCACACACATGCTTTCATGTTGTCCTGCTGTTCAGGCTAAAGAAACAGCCAATGACGAAGTTCAGCCACTAAATGGACACTTACCTTTCCTTACCGCCTCTGCCGAGATTTTGAACACATTCTTTTTTTTTTCAATCTGCAAACCAAATGCTTTGCCAAAAAAAACCAAATATATAAATAAACAATTGATGATGAAGAAATGAACTTCAGGGGCTAACACACATCAGGGGCTTCCATGATTCTGCGGATATTACTTGTTTTCCACTTTTCCCTTGAACAATTCAAACAAGACAACTGACTGCAGGGGCCTGCTATGACCTGGGTGTATACTGAACCGTAAGGAAAACATTCCTCAGCTCTTTGAAGGGAAGAAACACAGAGTAAAACAGTCAGGGCTGTAATATCCACCCCAGGCGGAAGCGAACCCACACTCACTCCAGAGTTTCGTCTCTGTCTACCTTTTCCCACAGTGGCTACTGTGCAAAGGCCCCGTGTACCAGGGACACGGCTCTGAAAGGGGGAGAGACAGAGAAAACCCCACTGTGAGAGATGTGTGCTGATGGAATATGAACTAGGCAATGAAGTGGGGAAAGAAAAGGAGGAGAAACAGACTGTTTAACCAGAGTGTGCACCGTGTCGCATCAAAAGACAGAAACAGAAACACACTTCAGGAGACAAGCTCAGCAGAGACACTGTGTGCTACCAAGCAATCTGGATTTTTCTAGATGCTGAGCACTTCCACGGGGGAATAAGCAACCACCCCTTAGAAAAGAAGAAGGTCCTCAAACGTCACCCTTGTGCCTCCAGACTCGGCCAGTGGACGGCTGCGGTGGACACAGGGACAGAAGGGAGAGAAGAGGCGAGGTGGTGGAGAACAGAGAATTCCCCTCTTCAGCTTGACACCAAGACCCATTGTTCTAGGCTGAATGCTTCCTTCTGGGAATTCTCTGACAGAAGGCAGCAGATAGCATCTGTCTCCTGCAAATCCAGGCTCCAAGCCAGTGAACAGATCCCGTTCTCGCAGACAACAACAACCAGAGAAGTCAGCACACGGAGGGAGCAGGTGGCCCCGGGCGCACGGAGCCTCGCCTGCTTCACATCGTGCGCTCCCTGCGCCAGCGGAGGCCCAGGACCGGATTCTCCAAGCTGGCGCTGGGCCTGGGCTTCCAACCGAGCCGCACAGTTCTCAGCACCGGGATGGACAGTTTCTCCATGTACGGTTCACTGCTTTAAGTTTTGCACAGAGCATTCCATTGTTACATTATAAATCCTGTGATTCTTTTTCTGACAAATTTTTTTTATCTCATGACTCACTTTCATCTTGTTTCTAGTGTTTAAAGGTAAAAAAAAAAGCCACACAGATTTCATAAAAAGAATTCAAAAGCAATGTAATTTTGGTTTTTCACTCCCTATAAGTGCAGTAGTTTAAGAAAGAAAGAAAGAAAGAAAGAAAGAAAGAAAGAAAGAAAGAAAACTTTTTTCGACCTTTTTTAACCTTACTCATTCACATCCACTGGTTTGTTAAAAAAGCAGCATGTTTCTAATAAAAATTTCAGAAATAATATAAATTGGAATTTTTTAACTTTATTTACCACCATCTTTTTCCCCTGGGATTATAAATTACCAGTTTCAGACCAGTGATACAGAGCATAACTCTCTTTCCAAACTAGAGGAACTGTTTACTCATACAGATAAACAAGGGGGCAGAAAGGAGCACGGATGTGACCTCCAGCAGGCACCATCATTCCTCAAAGGGCCAGGCGCTGAGCTCCGTGCAGCAGACGCACGGTGACAGTGCGGGTCACGGCTGTCACCTGACAGGCAGAACTGCACTGAGCCAAACCTCTGCCCAGCCTCAGAGGGCAGCGCCCAAAGGACTTCAGAATCTCCCTGTCCAAGGCTCCTGTGGGATCCACACCCTCCCAGCTCATTATGGCCCAGGGTTCCATTGTTCTCTGGTGTGTGTAGATTTTATCTTTCCTCTAAATATAATGGAACTGAGATTTGGTAATGACATCCTGGGAAGGATGTTTTAATAATTTCCAGCCTCGGTCACTTCCTTTTCCGTTTATTTCCCCCGCCTCATGGCTCTGTTACGTAGCCCCCGTTTCCGGTGATACCGCAGAGACACATCCCAATCACTGGCCAAAGTGCCCCTCGCATCCAGTGGCTGATAAAGTGTAGATGTGCACACTGCGGTCACCACGTTTCCCAAAGAAAACAAAGCGGGAAAGGCACCGTCATTTTCTGACTTGGTGTTAATGTGCTCACACCTCACCCTCAGCCCTAAACTAGGACCACAAGTTAGTTTTAATAGCAGTAATTATTTTTAGCAAATCTCTATTTTCCCAATAATGGAGTTCCATTCTACTGACCTTTCTTTCCATTTCTTTCTCTAAAACCTTTTAACTAGAGAAGAAATAAACAAATCCCTGAAGGAAGCCTTAAATAAATTCTTAGCTACAGTTTAACTTCTAATAGTAAAATTACAATCCAATTATTTTTGGAAAAGAAATGTTTTCTATGGGCTATTTTAAAATGTGTTTGTAATCTTGGTTAAATTTTCAAGTGAATACAAGGCTTTAATGAACTTCTACATGTTAGTTTTAATGAATTAAATAAATTAATATCAGCTTCAGCAACTTTGAAAAAGACAAATGCTGTTCCACGGCAAGCGCTAATTTCTCCGTGGTTGGGTTGGTTATCAAGTGACAATACTAACATATATTTGTTGCCATGGTCTGGAATAAACTAGGGTAAGAAACTATTTCCTGACTTATCTCATAAAGTAAACTTTAAAGGCAAATCTGAGTCTCTTGTAAATTTTGTTAATGCTCTATTTATAAACAAAGTGTTGTCCAGGCTTGGTGGGTAAGGCTTGTAATCCCAGCTATTCTGGAGGCTGAAGCAGAAAGATTATAAATTGGATACTGAGCACTTTAACAAGATTCTTTCTTGAAAAATAAAAAGGGCAACGTTCTAGCTCAGTGGCAGAGTTCCCTGCAGTTCCATCTTTAGTACAGAAAAAAAAAAGTGTTTAAAAATACTGAGTTATACTTCTGAGATGCAATAAGAAGAGAAATTATTCCCATTCATAGTGTTTGAAATTGTGACCTCAGAAATAAATTTTAATTATGAGAGTTTGTTCAAATTAAATAACATTTTAAAACTTATTTCCTTCTTTTCAAAAAGTACAAATCAAATCTATAACCCTAAGGACTATAATTTTAATTTGCTTCCAAACACATGCAAACATCATAAAAATTAGATTTCCATTTTAACAAGCAGGCAATCCTGACAAGGTGCTCACAGGAGCAAAAGCATTAAAGACAGGTCTCTGAGCCCACAATAAAACACGAAATGCTCTCTAAATAACAGGCACACATTATACGAAATTTTAGTGCTACACACAAATAAATATAAGCTATGTAATTACACTTCAACTATGGTTATGAAAATTATCCAAAGTACCTAGTAGTCTATAAAAATGTTAATGTATGGCTTTGTTGCTATCAACACATAACCACATTCTGTAAATCATTTAAGCAATAGTGCTTCAAATTTACATTGATTGTGTGAAATAACACACATACACACAACATTTGTTATCTGGTTCTAAGCACATCACAACCTATTGTGTTATTCATTCTTCACTCAGTTCTGCTGGTATCAGATCTCCAACAGTTGGCTTTATTGGGGGAAAACAGAGGGGAAAAGGGAAAACATCTCTGGCATTCAGTTTTAATGTAAGTGCATAAACATCCCTACTATTTTGTAAAGTAACTGATTGAAAAGGCAT
>PVLA01011270.1:34615-54906 GCA_004027455.1 Hydrochoerus hydrochaeris
GGGGGGGGGGGGGGGGGGGGGGGGGCTTGGATCTGTAGCCCAGAAAAGATGTAGAAACAGTAAAGCAAAACAGGCAGGGTCCAGAATGAGCAGAACTGGGTTCCTGCTGATTAAAGGATAAATTAACAATGATCAGATAAGCAATGCTGGAAACATCTTCTACCATGAAGCCTGGTCAGCTATGTTTCTAGGGCACTGAACACACTCTAAACAAATCTACACAACATTTTTCATGTCACCTTTATAACAAGACAAGTGTCACTATCCCCATTTTGACCAAGAAGTGAAATGATTATTGAATGCCACTTAGATGATAAAGTGGCAGCGTTTAGATTTGTGTTCAGGTTCATTTCAGTTCCACAACCCATGTTTGTTTATTAAATAGTAGCATCCTTTTCATAATAATCCATCTTGTAGAAAGTAACTCAGAAAATACCACATAAAAATAAAAATAAACAAATTTTTTATGGAAAATGTGATAGAAGAATTTTATTATTTTAATATATTTTAAATAATGAAAAAGGGGCTATGGATTTAGCTCAGCAGCATTAGCGCCTGCCTGGCAAGCGTGAGGTTGTGAGTTTGATCCCCGGTATAGAAGGAAGGAAGGAAGGAAGGAAGGAAGGAAGGAAGGAAGGAAGGAAGGAAGGAAGGAAGGAAGGCAGGCAGGCAGGCTAAAAGAAAATTTTTATATTTGACATGGATCAAATGTTAATGCAAACTATGATAGTGACTCATAAATTACACAGGTTTTTATGGCAACTGTAAGGAAAATATTTAGGAAGAGAAGCTGTTTTCACTGGATATATTAAGTTGAAAACAAGAAGAAAGCAAAATCCTATCTATGCTGTGCTAATAATTATTTTAAAATAATGTAGGGCTATCTCCTGCTCAGGTTCAGCTTCCCTCACATGGGAAAACAACACCAAATGCAAAGTCTTGCACACCTGTCACTGCTGGGGGACCTCTGGATCCATCAGACAAGGAAGAAATACTGGGTGTCCATCCACAAGTCACACTTGCCCGGTCTGAGATTCCCATGGAATATGCCATTTGCAACAAAACAAATGCAAATAATTACCTTTGACACGGTAGCTCCACCTCGACTTCCACATGGAGGATGTGGGATAATTGTGTCTAAAATAGTATATTCAAATGTTCAAAGAAAAATCCTCGTATTTACAGTTGGTTGTACCAATAGGTTAGCTTGGCTTTGGCATTTTAGGGAGTAGGTACTGAAGAGACACAGTTGGAGGGGAAAATCATTATACCTACATTTGTGGAATGCTATTAAAGTTTTTCAATAAATAAATTTAAATGTCATTTATTCTTTAAAAACCTGAGAGTAAATTTTAAAAATATAAGCGAATTGTGACCATGATTAAAAATACAATTATCTTCTTTCAGTTTTCACTAACAAATAGGAATGGTTTAAAACTAGAAAAAATTAACTCACAAAAATTTACATGAAGCTATGGAGCCATTCATCTTTTATAAGAAAGAGAACACTCCATATTACAATAAATTCCTTTTCTCAAAACTTATATTTCTATAATTTTACTCTATATAAGTATGAGAAAAATACCTAAAAACTAAATAAGCAAGAGTTCATATGATTCTCTAGTACACATTCCACACATCATAAGCCTAGCGTTTTGAAAATATTTCCACAAAAACCAATTGTGGTACCACAAACAGAGGACTGCACCTTCACCTATCAACTAAGGTACCTAACAAAGAATCTATTGAAAAGAGAACTTATTTTGTGCTATAGTAATCTGCAGAAACAGAGATAACAAAGTGGTTCCATGACACAAAACTTTTCTTAAGTCATTACAAAGGCGGATTACAGTTAGAACTTCACACTTCAGAGCAAGGCTCATTGTGTGTTAAGGTCTCCTCTAAAGTTGGTGAGAGTCCTGCTCACATCACAGGAGGTGGGCTGGTCCATGGCTGGAAGTTTATCTTACTTAGAAAGGATGCATATTTTCAGCCTTCTATCACAATACTAAGTACAGTAAAGTTGATATGGTTTTAGAAGTTAATCTATGCTTCTTATACAATTGTCTCAACCAAATAAAGTTAAAACGTAAAAATCAACTATATTAATCAGCACAATCTAATTTCATGCTTTTTATCTGTGTTCAAGTCTGCTTAACAGATTCCACATTATTAAACGGCACATCACAAGGCACACTAACTGTTCATCACTTAATGACATCACTAGAATGACAATCAGAGAAAGCCCAAATTTTTGTTTCAAATTTCAGATTCCTATACACCCTCCACATGCAGAAATGTTTGATCAGTTCAGAAATGAGCTTTCCTATTTCCCAGAGCAGTATCAATGCCAGGATGTATATAATCTTTTCTTTATCCCAATTTTTAAGAAAGATCCTACAATTTAACTTCAATGGTCACCATACTGCATTTTCAGAACAATATTTTAGATTTACTGGAAGCTTACATATTAAAAAATATCACATTTTACAGAATATTTTCAAACATATAACTTATTAAACATATCTATAAATCATCAAGGAGTTCTGGAGTCGTCAGTCAGATCAGTCTCAGGTAATAACGTGGCCAATTTATTCAAATCATCTCTCTTTTCCTTTCCTCTTTCTCTCTTCCTGACCACTGACAAAGAAAACCTTTTCCAAAAAGATGGCATTTGGGAATACAATACAAAGACAGCCTTTCACAGAAATAATGAAACTAGGGTTGGGAAAAATGAAGGTGAGTTTTGCTGTTATTTGAACAGTTTACATATCACAGGAAAAGATGTAACAGTGCTTGCTGACTCTGCTCATTCTGAAGCATGAAATTGCTTGAACGAGAGCAAAATCTCAACCATGACAAGAGCCAGGCCCCTGGGCAAGGGACCCTTGCCTGGGGTGCCCACGAAGAGGCCGGGGGATGTGGAGACCATACCCAGAAAGCAAGAGGATGGAATGGAAGGGAAAACACCAGGGGCTCTGGAACGGAGGAGCTCTCGTCATGAGAAGCGGGTGAAGGGTGCTGCCTCCCAGGGGTTCCAAGACCAGTTCCCCAAGTTCGGATCCTGGCTTTACCATTCCCTAGCTGTGTGACACTGTTTACCCTGTCTGTGCCTCATTTCCTCATTCAATGTATACTAGGCCCCTCAGACTGTCAAAAAAATCAACAAATAAAAGTTTAAAAGTCATAGATTGGGGGTCTTTGAGTCATGAAATTAATCTTCTCAGAGTCCCAGTGGCTGTAAATCCACGATCAAGGTGCCAGCGAGGCTGGTTTCTCCTGAGGCCTCGCCTTGGCTTGAGGTGGCTGCCTTCACACTGTGTCACACTTGGCCTTCTTTCTGCACCCCCATTCCTGAGGTCTCCTCTTCAAAGGACACAGTCACGGTAGATCAGAATCCCACCCATGAGACTTCATTCACCCTTCGTAGCTTCTGTGAAGGCTTCACTTCCAAAAACAATTCACATTGGAAATCAGGGTTTCTGCATATGAAAGTGCGGAGAGGGGACCCAGTTCAGCCTGCAACCATATGTAATAACATCTACCTTCTGTAATTATTGTGCTAATTCAATGCATTCATATATACGGAAAGTGCCTGGCACAAGCGCTAATAGATGAAGGCTAAGCGCCATTACACTGACAGGTCTAACAAGTATTCACAAGTCACCACATCAGGTGGCTGAATACAGACATTTATAATCCATCTGTATGACTTCTTGGAATGGTGACATCTGAAAGGGAAAGAAAGGTAGAGCACTTCTGCCGGATGACACTCAAGTCAAAGCCTGGGGGGCTCACACTGAGCATTCTCAACCACGAGCAAAATTGATGGAGAGGCGTGACTCTCACTTGCCCAGTGGGACACAAAGGCAGTCCGGTGTCTTCTTGGCGGCTGGCCCACCCAGCAGTCTCTAATGATTTTACCTGCGATCTAGTCCCCTGCTGGAAACTGTGGTGAGAAGCTGAGATGAACCGACAGCCTGGAAGACTTCTAAAAGCACCGTAGTCTACACCGAGCATGAGGCTTACACTGGTCTATAGCTTCTTTCTCTGGTTATTTTCTCAGTTTCCCTTCATAAGCCTGGCTGGAGTCCTGCATCCCACAGACACCATGGATGATGAATGGAATTGTGGATGGGAGTAAAGAGAAAGGAAGCAAAAATTACCACATATGCAACACACTAACAGCTAATTAAGGCTGTGAGGTACCACGGACAGACTAACATCTGAGGCAAGATGAACACTGGACAATGACAGGTCCCTGGGAATTAATTCGCTGTTACCAGCTTTAAAAATGATGATACACGACCTTCTCATTATTGAAGTCTGTTCTTATCATTTCTCTACTTACAACCCTTGGAGATCATCAGATTGCCTCCAAGATAAACTCACTGCTCCCTGGCACAGGACTCAAGAGTTGCATGGTCTAGGTTGCATCAGTGTGCCATCACCACCACCACACACACACACACACCAGTAACAGTTCCTATCACTGTTTCTGGTTGTTTCACACCCTGCTCTTTTTGCCTAAATAAGTCCCCTTCATCTTGTCCCCATCTGGTCCCTCATCTTTGGGTCTGGACATCAGTAACAGTTCCAAGCTCTCTCCTCTCTCAAGTGAGGAGTTTCCCTCTTCAGAAATTTCTGCCATAACCTAAATCAAACACTACTATTGAAAGCATCAACCTATGCCACTGTATGTTATCTAAGCATAGACTTAGTCAAAACTTTCAACAATATCTTGCAAACCAGCAACCTGAAACTCAAAACTCTAATATATTAAGGCGGTTGAGTTCACACATGTCTACATCAGATAACCTTGGATTGGAAACTAATCTTTGTCACTTACTATTCATATGCCCTTGAGAAGCTGTCTCACAGACACACAATAATATTTATCTTATAAGGTTTTTGAGGATTAAACAAATATACTTGCCACCACACCTGGCAGGAAACACAAGACTGTCTATTGCCATTCTCATGCTCGAGATCAAATTTATCCCCCTCGATTCTGTTCACTATAACCTGCTCCCTTCAGGCCATTTGGGCTGAAAATGCTCTAGCTTTTCTCTTCTCTGAGATGATCTCTCACCCAGCCTTTGGCTTTGGGAGTCACCTTTCAAGAACCCCTCTCCCCACTGCCGCACTCTCCCCATGGCTTTCTCATGCCTAGACACACGTCCTGTTATTAGTGGACAGCTCCTCCAGGGCTTTCTGGGAAGAGTGGGAGACTGGTGTTTGTTGACCTTTGTGGCAAGCCAGATTCCTGTGTTTGTCCCCAGCCACGTAAGCAGTGCACCACGTGCCACCAGAATGCAAGCACCAGAATGGCATGGGATGGGCTCATGTTAAGGGCTTAACTAGGAGGAGAGCTGAGGGCTGAGTTCAGAGCAGATCAGGCAGTCAGGAGGCAGAGCTGAGCTGGAAGAAGTAGAACCCCGGGAGGCGTGACTGTAAACAGCGTATCTCATTCCTGATAGGCCCTTTTGCTTAGGTCTGCCTGGCGCCTTCTCAGGTCTGTCTTCCTATCTGTCCCTCTGTCTCTCCTCTCCCTTCTCTCTCCCTTCCTTCCCTCTTTCCTTCCCTCCTTCATTCCTTCCTTCCCTTCTTCCTTCTTTGCTGTCCTAAGGTGAGCAGCTACTCTCGGTCAGGCCTTGCACCAGTGTTCTACCTCATCACAGGCGCACAGCCAAGGAACAAGTTGACCAGGGGTTGAAACCCCGAAGCCATGATCCAAAATAAACTCTTCCCTGCCCAGGTTACCTTCTCAGGTACTCTGCCACGATGAGACAAAGCTCACTAACACAGCAGCAATGTTTCCTTTTAATATTCCTTAACAATATGACACATGCTAGCCAACAATATGTTGGATGAATGAATTCATTCCAACCTTGCCAAAAAAAAGAAAAAGAAATACAAGCAAACGCTAACCTTCTTGCTGTTCCCCAGTAAATTCTCTTTCATAAAACTCAAGCAGGACTGGGAATGGGTATCAATTTTTTAAAAAAATCTATTAAATATCACCTCTCAAACCCAGTTTTAAGACATACTCACAGCACTACACTTAGACTATGACCTACCGAGACAGAAAAAAATCTTTACAAGTCACCGAATTCAAATGATTTTAACAAAGTAGTGATTGCATTCAAGCACTTTTCCTCTACATCTCTTATCTGCAAACTCAAGGACGCTAAGGTCTATACCTTGATGTTCCTCAAAGTCTCGTGGGCTCACAAGCAGGATTTTTCCGAAGTGATTGCATCACGGCACCATGATTTCTGTAATTGTTATTTTACCATATTTTACCATGATTTCTGTAATTGTTATTTTACCACGGCCATATTTTCTGTAATTGTTATTTTACCATATTTACTGTTGCAACTGTTAAAAAATGAACAGAAGCACATGGAACTGACACAATGACAAATTTGATTTGAATTACTCACCATAACCACTTTTATAAAAATATAATGATTTCAGTAACTTGGATTTTGTCTTTTAAAGTTTTAAAAAGCTGCAACCGGTTTTGACAAAGGTTTTCCTTCCAAACCTATCCCTCAAAATTAGTATACTGTACTTCTGAGAAGACTTGGGAAGCTTTCTGATCAGCCAGAATTACAGTGTGTAAATAAGGAACAACTTTGAAACTGCTGCCCAACAGCTGGAGAACTCAGCAGGGTCACAGGAGTAAAAAACACTTGTGTTTCCCAGGGGCAAAAGGTTAGAGTCAAACACAATAGTACAACAGAAACAACAAAATGAGAAAAAATGTTTACAGGATTTATCTTGACTCTTTGGGAAAGAAAATAAAATATTACAAGCCTTCAATCGAAGTGGCACCATGCCGTCATGCAATCCAAAAGCATTTTAAAATCTGCCCATGATGTTTTTTTCTAGTAAACATTTCCGAAAGAAACTGAAACTTGATTTATGTGCATGAAAGGGAATTACAGTATACCTCCTTGCACTTCACAATTCACATTAAAACGTCATAATGCCCTCAAAGTGTGTGGGGGCAAAGCAAGCATTGAATTTTTATTTTGAGGCCTTTCCTAAGCAACCAAATCATACAATCTCTGCTACTCTACCAAAAAAGAAATCTACATTCTCAATGTTCTAGTAGGCATCCTTTTCTAAGGCAACCCATTTAAAATATATATACCAACTTCTACAAATTCCCTTTCTCTCTCCATATTTGGTTATATGCCAATTCAGTGCAGTCTAAAAGAAGTTATATGCATGTGTTCATACATATAGCTGTCCAAGGAGAAAGCTGGCAGGGGAAGAACTATCACCACAGTAAAGCTTATCTCTCAAGGAAGCCGAGGTATAAAGGACAGAGAATTGATATGGAAAGGTCACTGAGGGTACAAACCCAGTTGTTTGGAACAGAAATGGGTAATTTTAAATGACTGAGTTTTCGACAGATGCACATACCTTGAACTGTAATCGAAATGGGAGGAATTTTAAAAAGTAAGACTATTCAGTCATGTTACCTAAAATAAAATTATGCAGGGGGAAGAGGGGGTGTCACATGCAAAGTTGTTTTTCAATCCTCTTGGAGCAAAGAACCAAAAGTCCAACACCAATGCTCTTTGTCTCAGTAAAACTCAGAGTCCCACGCAGGTTTCCAGGAGGCGCCCTTCCGGCCTCCTTCTTCCTCTCCTCCAGGCCCACAACCCACCTACAAGCCTCGTTGGCCTTACTTACAAGACAGCTCCTGGACTCGTCCACTTCTCTCCCACTCTCCTGCCCATCTCGCACTCTTATGTCAACACCCTCCTACCTGATCTCACTGAATTCCTCTCTCTCCTCCACGTCCACTCTTGCGTTCTCCTCAAGACATCCTTACCCAATACCCCTCTGCTCCCGTCTCTCTCATGCCTCAGTTCCACGTTACACACCAGGCCTGGCTCCACCTGAAAACCTCAGGCACTCCCAGCCAAGACCCTCCAGGGTCCTCCCAGAAGTGGGTGTCGCGGGCTTCTCCTCCAGGCTCCCTGCCTTCTCACAGGCTGTGCTTTGTCTGCCATCTCCTGCCACGCTTTCTTCACACCCACAAGCCCCTCTCTCTCTTTGGTCTTCAGCGTCCACGTGCTAAGGCCATGTCTCCAAGAGACATTTGCCTGGCCACTAAGTTTCCACTTTACAAATTCATGGCGAACTATTTACAAGCACCTGCTGGGGATCTGTGAAGAGCCTACAGGGCACAGCCGAGTCCCTGCAGCACACCCCTCCGAGGGCACTGCACTCACAGCGATCTTCTCTGAAGTTTTACTGTTACCACACAGGTCTGCAGCACATCATGGCACATTTTTTGTGTGGAACTGGGCCTCGCGCACAGCACATCTCAAAAGCTTTCCACACCCCTTCCCCTTCTCCTCCCCTGCCTCTGTCTCCCCGGATTTCCTTCTCATTCCATCTCCTTACTTTCCACTGTGTTTTATTTTGCTCTTCATTTATACTTTGGGTTTCTCATAACAAAGAAACCACATAATATTTAAACGTGTGTACCTGTGATATTTTAATATTATGTTCTCAAGGTGCAACCATTTCCTAACTAATAAAAACTGATCCGTCACGACCTCCAAAAGCTTCCCGAAAGAGGCATGGCCAATTCGTCTCATCTTAGATTCCAGCCGTGAGCTTTGGAAAAATCATTTTCTTAAATCTTGAGGTAGAAAAGTGGAACGAATGGCAAGTAAAGTGCCAAAACCTTGTTCAGAACAGGGAACTCAAATTATTAAAGCATCTCCCTGATCCTCACATGCTTCACCAAGGAGGTTGGCACGCACTTTGTATTCCTACAGTTCATATCAAAATGTTACACATGTAGTTAGCATTTAATAAACATTTGCCAAATGACCATTTGCAATATCTAGAAAACCAAAGTAAAATAACTTTAATTTAGGATCTTGGTATTTAAAACAAGATCCAGGTTTAATATTTAAATTGTCCTATCCTTGAAAATCAGATGATCATTTTTGGGAAAAAAAAAAAAAAGGACAATTTCCTTCAGTTGGCCCTTAGTGAGAACATATCCAGCCTTGACTGACAATGCCATGTTGAAAAAGATACTGTTTCCTAAACAAACATATAATCCCAGTCAAAATGCTTTTAGATTTTTTTTTTAAAAGCACTAAGTGTTACACAGGTATTATAAACTAAGGATGGTGTAACATAGCGTTTTCAGGTAGAGCTTTGAAATTATTACACTTGTTCAATCATAAAATCTTACTCAAAATATACTTAGCATACTTGGCACCACAGCAAACCAAAGAGAGCTCAGTAAACCAAGAAGGTTTTAGGCTCAATGATATGTAGAGGTAGTGCCAGAGCTTAGAAAATGATGGCCCCCAAGTGAAGTCATTAGAGCTAGACTTGTGCAGGTCCAAGGCCACCCACAAAGTCTAAAAATGTTACTGTAAACATTTCCTCCTTTCAGTCTATGAGCTGGCTGCGAAGATACCTTATCTGATCACCAATGTCCCTAACCCTAACCCTACTCCGGGAGAAGAAGGAAACACAGCAGACCATCCTGGAGGCTCCCCCTGCCCTTTGCTGCCAGAAGGTCTCATCCTGTTGGCCAGCCTTCTCTCTACCAAACGTCCATTTTTCATTAAATAAGCGTGAAAATGGACAGTTGTCCTTGGGTCTCTGTGTCTTCACTCTGAAGGCTGTGCCACATAAAACCTGGACTAAATAAACATTATTTTTTCTCTTGCAGACCCTTTGAGGAATGAGGAAAGGAATCACATCTTTCCTAACAAGACATTAGGTTATTGACAAAATCTAAATTTAAAGAGGTACACTCAAGAAGAACAATGAAATAACTTATGCCATTCCCTCTCCACATACACACTAGTTTGTGATTAATCATTTATAATGCTGTTTTACATCAATTGCCAAAATTTGACTGTATGTTATACCACCAACAGTTAAGTAAGCTTTAACTTCAGATATTAAAAAAGAGGAAATAAAAGAAAAAGTAAGCACAAGACAACTGCAGCACAGTAATCTTACTATTAATAATTTTCTGATTCCAGGGAGCAGAAGAAATAAATAACAGTGTAAGCCCACTCTTAAAATGTGCTTAAATTAATTATGCCTGGCCATGCAAACTGAAAAAAAAAAAAATAATAATAATTTTAACACAGACTAAACTGAAAATGAGTATAAATACTTCACATTTTTATCCTGGTTTAAAAGGAGTGAAGATAAAATTTCACATTTCAACCAAACAAGTATTAAAATGAGGTCTATCTTTTTAAAGCTTTGGCTTTCTTGTTTTGACTAAACTTACCCAGTTTTCTCTCTCTTACTCTTACTCCATGTTTTTGCATCTTCCCTTTTAGGATTAACATATCCATATATTGATGAACCTTGTTCTCTTAGTTTGGAACCAAATTTAAATGACTGTCATTTATCAGCCCGGCTAGAACATTTTTTTCCCTTTCTATTGAATGTAATTAACACACAAACAGCAAAATCTTATTAACTGGATGGAGGTGATTCTGTGAATCCTTGCAAAATCTGAACGGCAGAATGAATATAGTTTTATAGTTTGAAGCATTTTTTTTTTAAATAATGTCTCCTGAAACATGTGGACTAACACAAATGCTCTAAAGGATTTTTCATATGAACAGGTACAGATGCTTTGTTATTAGCACTGTTTATGTTTATGATATTAAAAAAATCAATTAATACTCTTAAGAACTGTACATAAATTCTCTGGTCACAGTGAATGCTAAGGCCATTTTCTTAGCATTCCTTTGATTCAAAATGTTAAGAAGACAAATCACAGGCCAGCTTCTAATCTAAGTATTTCCCTTCCCAACAGTAGCTGGTTTCTGCTTTCCAAACAGGTACAGCTTCCCAGCAGGGACTCCTGCAGCTCACCAGCCGCAGCCCGGTCCAGCCTGGAGGAGCTCAGAGTCATCTCTGCTAGGAGCAAAATGAGAAGCCTCAGTATTGCAGTCCTGCTGGCCTTTCCTGCCCACTTAAACTAACCAGCTCCCTTCGACTCAAGGAGGATGCATCATCCATTCATTCAATGAACAACACTTGGCAAGGATCTCTTCCTCTACCTAATTTGCATCCCAATATCATCTTCTACTTTCAGCCTCTACTGGTCTAAGAAGCTGCTGGGAAGAGGCATCAATGGTCCTCTGTCTGGACTCCCTCACCCCATCGAAATGATCAAGAGTTTGTCCACCGCAGTAGGATAAAGACCATCACCCTGAACCTTCAAGATACACACTGAATCATGAAGAAAGGCCTCACTACCATGCCAAACACAAAACCATTTGTCATGCAATTCTGGGATTAGCATACAGAATAAATAGAAGAAAACATACATTGGCAAAAAGCTGAACTAGATGCCTACCTACATGCAGAGGTCAAAACAGAAAGGATGGCAGGGAAGCTAGGAAACAGACGGCAGACAAACAGCTGCCTTACCAGAGATTTTGTGTTTGCTTTCTGCTCCTTTGCTTTTGGCGGGAAAGCGGGAAGCAGGAAAGAAGCTTCAGTCAGCACAGCTAGGCCCCAGAAGCTCAGGTAAAGCTGTTCAAAGGTTTGTCTTTGAGGAGGCTGACAGAAAAGGGGGAGGTTTTCCAGAAAAGGGGAACAAAAGCAAAGATAGAGAGTCTGGGTAGCTGGTAGCTGTGCGAGGCAGACCTGGCCTCAGGACTGCTTCTGTGGGGCTACAAGAGCCATGGATGCCTGAGGGGACGATACAGTTCTTGTCACAAGACCCTGCCACCAGCTTGGGGGAGAGGGAGCCCTGTCCTGATTGAAGCTTGAGTTGTGGTTATTTCTTTTAGTTTTTGATATCATTGAATCAGCATTTTTTCTTTGTTCCACTGAATATTATCATGGGTGTCTCGATTTTTCTCCGATCTAGTTTTATTTGCATAGTGTTTTGTTTTAAAATCAAGATACAGGTTTATTTGAAGACAAATGTGAATAATGAGCTTGCACAAGTATATCCAAAGTATATCTGCCTTCTGTTGTTTTGCTAAGAATAACACCAAGATAGGAAGCATAAACATAAATAAAAAACACAGCCTCTTTCTTCACTATGACACCTTGTTGTCAGAAACAAAAGACTACATAAAGCACTCAACAGGACTTATCTCTACTCCTGATGCACTGAACTGTAAAGTTTGAAGTCTGAAAATACTTTACAAGACGAAGCTTAACCCAACCCTCTCAAGTCACACCTCACACTCAGTGAGCATTTAAGAAGCCAAAGAGTAAGACTTTGCAACAGTAACATGTCACATGTGCACGGCTCCTCAAGGTTGGACGTGCGTGTTCACATACACTGCCTGATTTTATCCTCTGTAAGGAGCTGTACAATGTAAGATGTTATTACTGGAGCATCCTGCTCATTAGTTATCCAAATACCATTGGCTATCAACTTGGATGGGAGGGCTGGATGAAAGGTCTAATAAAGTAGTTCTGAAAGCTAAAACTGCATGACTAAATTAAGCAAAGCCTTCTGGTCTCTAAGCCCACCGGAAGTGCCACCACATCACACTTAAGAAAACAGTCTTGGAGCTCACAAGCTGTGTGACCTTGGCTGCCTTGCCTCACAGGACTGAAGAGTGCAGAGGAGGCTGCCCCACTTTCTTGGCCAGACCCACAGCTAGAAATGAATTTGACTAGGGGACCCATAACTGAAAGGTACATACAGATACATAAATCTAGTCAATTAAAACCAAAGTTTCATGAAACAGGATTCCCATGCATCCCTCTATGAGATGAATGATTGATTTTCTTACTGTTGTTGTATTTTCCTTCAATACTTTACCCACTGAATTGAATTTAATAACCACAAAATGTATTGTTATGTGTAATTTGAAACTACTGAGCTGAAGGTGATAAAGCAATTACCTCAATGAACCCCCAAAATATCAGTTATTGGAAACAATATTTTTAAAGTTATTTTCCTGTACGTTAGTGGACTCAAAATATTTTTTTTTAAAAAAGACATGATGCTTTGCCCTTGAAATGATAATCCGGGTAAGATATGTAAACAGCTCAGAGAAATGCATCTCAACGGCCTCCATTTCTGACATGGATGCAGGCAAAATCCTGACGGCCAAGGCAAAGTCACCATCATGTCCCCAGGTTTCAGTAAGTGAATGGATAAATACAGTGGGACATGAATTAAAGAGCTTCATCAGGCCCTGCTGAATCAACTGAACGGTGACCTACAGTGCAGTCAAATTAGAAGTGGCCTGTCAGAAACACATGGCCTGATTGATTAATGTAATCACGTGATTCATTGAGAAGAGGACAAATCTCATTTTAGTGACCAGTCACTACTGGCAAGCACATTTTCTAGCCTTATAAATTATTTTCTACCTCGCATAATTACATCTGCGATTAAGCTTAGCCAACCCAGCCATCATTCTGGTCATTTATCACATGTCACAGTACCTACTGTAGGTGCAAAGAAGAGAGGCTGAGTGGAAAGTCTACGGATTCAGGTCATACAGTAGAAACTGATTTTTTAAAATAAGCCTTTGAGAGTTTATATTAATATCTGCTTCTTTCCTATAAGAATGTAAACACAGAAAACAAACTCTCAATTTTGCATTTTACTTTTATTAATTTTGAACAGCATTTGTCACTTCCTGTTTTTATACTTGGTCTCCTGGAGGAACAAGAGGACAAACACAGAAAAGCGAAAATCCACAACCTGTTTCACAGTCTGGGACATTTTTGTGATAAAATCTAGTTTTAAATTATAAAGTTCAGAATGTTTCCAAGTTCTTGAACCTGTACATATATGAGGGAAAATAATTTATTTTTCTGGATGAAAGATACAAGACTTTATATAAAATATACAAGATAAATCTTACAGAGAGAAACCCATTTTGCCAAAATAAATCACTCGGTGACAGCCAGCACTCTGTCACTGCAGACGCTCCTCAGTTTAACAACGAAATAAACCCACGGTACATTGAGAGCTTCGTAAGTCAAAAGTTCATTTAATGCAACTAACTTACCCAGAAGCAGAGCCTAACAACAGTGCACTGGGAACCACTGATCACTGGTAGAGATGATATAATGAAATATTTCAATCAAGTAAAATAAAAATAATTTTAGGTAAAAACGAAACAGAAATTATACTAATTAGAACTAAACCACTAGTTTAGCGAAAAATAGTAAGAGATTACTCAACCAAAAGTTCACATACGGCAGTAAGATGAGCAACTTAGGGGCTGGGGATTTAGCTCAGTGGCTTAAGCGCCTGCCTGACAAGCGCAAGGTCCTGAGTTCGAATTCCAGTACCAAAAAAAAAAAAAAAGAAAAAAGATGAGAAACTTGCACCTAAAAATACTGACTTAGTAGACATAAATGATTTCATAGGTATCCCCCCAAACCAGGAAACTGACACCCACAGCAGGCCTGGGTGCACACCCGTTCAGTGTCACTGCCATGCTGATTCTTTCACTCTTCTGCACGGACTCCAGGGGATCTCACGGGCCACAAGGGATGTGTCATATCATTATCAAGCTATGCTCACTGGAAACCCACAAACTGTCTTCTGTACATTTCTGGAAAATAATGATGCTTGTGCTTAGTGGGGGGATTGGGCATAATTCAAAGGTGTGTAAATGTTTCCTTGAAGACCCTAAGTGAAAGCCCTTCAGAGTGCCTGAAAAGTCATGTGAACACCCCACATAAAGACAGTCATCCGTGACAGTGGCAAGGCCTAAAGTAAAAGACAATCTTTCCCTTCTCTCTAGGGGAAGCGGGGCCTCAGATCCAGCTCCAAAAGCCTCCGATAACAGCGTTTTATAGCACTGAATCTAAACTTCAATGATAACTAAATACTTGCCGATGGTTTCGAATTGGAACCGCCTTTTCTACACTACTCTCTGTTCAACTGGGAAAGTGTGACAGTTTTCATACTTGAACAGCATTCATCACGGGGTTTGCTTATACTGAGACCCAAGAGTACAGGACTCAGAGCCACCTTACACAGCATCTCCTCACATCAGTTATTCAAATTTTCAGGGACTTGTGGAAGAATTGTTAGTTACAGTCATCACTCACAATCAAATTACATAAATTTACAGCTAAACTGATTATAGGAAAAACAGAGCTAATAACTAAAAAGCATCACTTCCTAGTCATCTTTTGTTACTCATGTGGATGGGGAGCTATTTAGTGCTCCAGTGTTGGTAGGGTAAAGGGAACAGAGAAGGGTAATTCTGCAGCTCCCCCAATTCTGTGTTCTGTGGTGACACAAAGACAGTCTGAAATGCGCCACCAAGGAAGTTACTGACGAAAAGGGAAATTGGCAACTGCAAAAGGCAGCTGCTAGAGAGCCAACTGATAAATATTTACTACCATCAACTCTTCTCCTTCACTCCCATGGGCGCACTCTTAGGGATTTTTCCCAGTTGATGGCCTTCTGATCCACGAGGACAACCACCCCAGAAGCCAGTAACTATCTTTGCTCTGTCCTTGGGGCTTCCTCAGCTCACCAGCTGCCACCTCCACCCCCAAGAGTCTATGACATTCTTCATACTCAGTGTAAGGACTTGGTCAACCTTGTCACCTGTTTGCCTCCGTGCCTGGCATGAAAGGGCATGCGCTTAATATCAGGTGACTTTAACCAGATTAAAGTGAAAGAAGTAATTCAAGCTCTGCCACAGACATTTTGTTGAATGAAGAGGTCGCTAGCTCACCAGCCTAAGGAAGAGAGAGCCTAATAAATCACCCGGCTGCACAAATCGATGATTCCTGCCCCAACAAGACACTGGCAACAAGAAAGTGTTAATAATCTAAACAGGAACCACTGATTTCAACCAGCTCTAAAGGACATTATATTTCACACACTGTCATCAGTTCAAGTCCATTGCTACAATGCACAGAAAAGCTACATCCTTCTTGTCACTGCTCTGTAAAAGACAGTGTCTGATGGGGCTGTGATTCCAAAAATAGGTGGGGTGACAGCCACAGTGAAAAGCCTCCTCGTCTTAGAATTCTGAAGTATGTAGTGCAGGAAAAGGCAAAGGCTATAGATATTTCTCTCCTACCCTTTCTTAACTGCGTTGAAAGCAACAGGAGGCATTCTCGACAGAATCTCATTTTTCTACAATGTGTGGGCTAACTGTGAATGAGTGCAGGGGTGGGGAGAGAACTTGTATCCAAGGGTGTGCTGCCTCCAGGATGGGCAAAGTTCTGGGAAACTGGGAAAGTTCTCAAAGGGTTCCAAATGAACAGCGCATAACTGGAAAACCCACAGAACCCCTCTGCAGATTCCTGACCTAAGCTACAGGCCTCCAGGGCTTCTACATTCCTACCAAGAGCAGACAGAAATGAAGGCAACTCCCTCCAAGTGCCTAAGGACAAGTTGGGCTCCTCGGTGGCTGTCTTTCTCCCAACCCCTACTGCAGAAATGCCAGAGGCAGAGCCTGAACCACACCACGTAGCATCTAGTTGTTCCTGCACGTTAAGGTATAAAGTACACTGTTGTACAGTGTTTTCATTCTGTCCATGCAACCAGAGGAAAAAGACAGAGGTGGCACAGAAGACATAAAACAGGTGGAAAGGAAAAAAGTATTAGTATAAGAGTGTGCTTTTGAGAAGCCTGCAACTTCCAGAAAGAGCTGGAGTCAGGCAAGGGATCTGTATCAGCGTTCTTTAGGGTAAACAGGATTCTTTCCCTTCAGACTCAGCATTTCCTCAGGAATACTGAAACTCCAGAAGCTGGTTTAGTTGAGAAAGTAAAGAGCATAAACATGATTGTGAGATAAAGGAACAGGTTGAGAAACATCTAAAAAATGGTTTAATTACCCATCTTAGAAAAAGAAAAAAAAAACAGAAAACAGAGAGAGAAAGTGCATGCCCAGAGCCCATGCTTGTAAAATGGGATGTTACCATTGAGGGAGATGAGCCACCTTCTGGGGTCTTAACCCCTCAAGTGAAACATAGATGTCCCCATACCAAGAAGTAATGTAGCTCTCACTCTCTCTCTCTCTCTCTCTCTAAAAGCCTTCCCCTGCCTCCTGCAAATTCTTTTTCTGGAACAAATGTCAGCAGCCCTGCAAACCTGGGACAGGTTCTCTACTTCAGCGTCCAGAAGCTCCTGGAACCCTTGGAGAGCAGGACTTTCAGCCCTGCTTCAGACGGCAAGAACCGCAGGACAGCTAAGTGCCTTTAAAACAAGGGAGAGCTTTGGTTTTCTTATCTGGGGGATAGAAGTGGGGCTGAGGGAGATTTGTCTTTTAATGTAATTTTTAAAATTTGAACATTCACCATATTTGTTGAGCATGCCTTGCAAATCTTTCATTCTTGATTTATCATTCACTGATTCAGTATCCTTTAGGTAGCCCAGACAAGAGATATCATGCACTCTTAGAAAATTATTCAAAATTTAGATATGCCATATATATATATCCTTAGGTATGCCATACATACATATCTTTTATATATATATATATATATATATATACACACACACACACACACACACACACACACACACACACACAAGGCTGGCAATCTGAGTACTGGGATTATGGGTGCACACCACCACACCTGGCTGGTTTTGGATATTTTTAATGCTCACTTTTACTTAGACTTTTAAGTGCACCCAAATGACAGCATCTGAGGAAACCTGCAAGAATTTAGACAACTATTTTCATTAGAGAGGATCTCCCAAGACGTCAGCCGCCACAACTACAAACACCTAGGAGGTCCGACACCAGTCAGGACACCGGAAGAACTGTTAGGCAAACTCACTAGCGATGGAGCAGCATGTCTTTGAGAGTCCAGCCTGCAGTGACACAGCTTCTTGAGAGAAATGTAACAGCGATTTTTAAAATCTGGGAAGCAGATATTTTCAAAGTATAGCACTAAGAACAGGAAAGTTGGTTTCAATGTTAGCTGAACAGATACTGCAATAAGGTGAAAGAACACAAGAAAGCTGCACCTTGGACAGAACCTAAAATCCTCGTGAAAGTTTGGAGGATTTCCTCTGCTCTCACTGGCATCGCAAAGCAGCCAGTGACATTGTCAAAAGTTTCAGCAGGCCTCGCAGCCCTGTGCCAGGGGTAAAAATAGGTTCACCCAGGGGACAGTGGTTTAGAAAATCTTGGCATTTAAAGAGATTTGAGTCTCCCTCACTATATTTCTTAATCTCAGGAAGAGTAAATTTTCAGGCCATTTTCAACTCCAACAGCAATAATGTTGTTATGTAAAATTGATTGGTAAATGGACACTGTAAATATTCGTGTTGTAAACACCATTGCAGCTGCTTAGCATGTGTGTTAAATACAAAGAGAAGCAATACTGATATCTGCTCCCCTTCCCTAAGTTTTGGCCCAACAACATTCTTCAGGAGTGACGGAGGCCTCTTTGCTCATTCCCAATTCCTTCATTTGTAAATCTGGTTGCCACTTCCAGACAGAACACGCATCTTACTAGGACAGACAATGCCTGAGGTGGCAGAGGTTTCACTTCTCAACTTTTTGGTCTATTTCTACTTTAGTTCCAATATAGGAGGCTGAGGCAGGAGGATAAGTACAAGTTTAAGGCCAGGCTGAGCTGCACGGTGAGATCCTGTCTCAGGAGAAAAGCGGGGGATGCATATTTTAATATAGTGTCTTCATATCTCATCAGTGATTAAATTTCTACAGGCGTAAGCTGCTTCATGTACCCAAAATCTTCCCATCTCCTTCAGTATAATTATGAAATTTTTTTTTTTTTTTTTTTGTACCAGGGATCGAACTCACGACCTTGTGCTTAGCAGACAAGTACTTGAGCCACCAAGCTAAATCCCTGGCACAATTAAGAAATTTAGAATACATTTTATTAAGGTTTGGGGACATGTTATAGTTGATGCATTGTGTCAACTTGAGAAGCTTAACTAAGAGACTCAGCAGAGAGCCAGGGTCCTTACTTTGTAAACACCCTCAGCCTGTGCAACAGGAGGGCAAGGAGGTGGTCTGTCTGAGTGCTACACTCTGCCTCCCATTTTGCTCTGGCTGCTTTTCTGGCTGCTGCCTTGAAGTGCTGCCCCTGAACCATGCCACCCTGCCCTGGAGCCAGCTGATTATGGACTGAAACCTCCTCAAAGAGCGAGCTAAATAAACTTTTTATTCCTTCATTTTTGGGTGTCAGGTATTTTGTTCCAGCAATAAGAAAAGTAACCAAGTGAGGGAAGTTTAGCTTTTCCTCTTACACCTGAATGCTTCCTTTCTACTCCTACTCTCTCACACATCATTAAGCCTAGGATTCTGACTCTTAGGAACTGATATACACACATCTTGTTTTCATAAACGTGGAATTATATGCTTTTCATGGCTGCCTGTGGTCTTTGTTAATCAACATATTGAGATGATTTATTTCAGGTATCCAATTATCTACTCTGCTGGTTTTACTTTAAAGTAGAAGATAATGCAGCTAGAGATCTTAAAAGATAACAGCATGAGAAGAGATACTTTGCAAACATTAGTTAATTTGGTCCAGTAATAATGAAGACCAGAATCATAGCTTGAGTGAATGGATTTTTATTAGTGTGGCCGGGCATTCTCTTAGGAAATTAATCTCAGCATTCTGCAAAACACAGACCTAGAATAGGCACACACCTCCCCCAATTTGCAGATGTGGAAACTAGAGAAAGGGATCAGCTCACAAAGCAAATGCCTCAGTGTCTCCATCCACCCACAGCGCTTGGGCGCCAGTCTCCACGCTCTTCTGCAGCCCACTAGCTTTTATTTTTGAAGCGTGCAGCTATGTAACCTGGCAACTTTGATTAAAACTTGTACATAGCTCCTAAACAACTCCTCTTCGGAACTGTCACACTGCCCAACTCCACCAGCGCAGTTCCCAGTGAGGCCCATGTCCTATCCGACAGGGGGTGTCCTCAGGTGTTAAGACTGTCGTCCTCTTCCTGGTGCAGGACAAAGTGCTATACAGTTCATTTACTCTGTTTCCCAGATGCAGGTGCTGAGGGACAGCTTGAGGACTCACAGACCAGCCTGATCCTGGGCTGCCTGGCTTCTCTTCCATTCCTGACCTCCCTCTGGACTCCCTGTCCATCCCAAAGGACAATGGTCTCCACACAGGCAGCCGCCACATAGGCTGTCCATCAGCAGCTGCGGGTCACAGAGAATAGGAATCTAAAGTCAAGTAACCAACAATTCTGCATACAAATGTTCAACTCTGGAACATGGGTTCCCCATGCACTGCAGGAAACCGGGCTGCCCAGCAGCCTGCCGCCTGCTCCTGCTCCTGCCTCCTGCCTCCTGCCGCCTGCC
>PVLA01011271.1:0-54819 GCA_004027455.1 Hydrochoerus hydrochaeris
ATTTTGAACAACCCAATATCAGCTATTGAAATTGAAAATGTAATTAAAAACTTACCAACAAAGAAAAGCCCAGGTCCTGATGGATTCACAGCTGAATTCTACAAGAAATTTAGAGAAGATTTGATGCCAGTACTTCTTAAACTCTTCAATGAAATTGATAAGAAAGCAATCCTCCCTAAATCATTCCTGGAGGCAAGTAATACTCTGATACTAAAACCAGAGAAAGATCCAACCAAAAAAGAGAACTATAGGCCCATCTCACTAATGAACATTGATGCAAAGATTCTCAACAAAATACTGGCAAATAGAATGCAGCAAATCAGCAAGAAGATTATACATCATGACCAAG
Source organism: Hydrochoerus hydrochaeris (assembly GCA_004027455.1). Taxonomy (NCBI): domain Eukaryota; kingdom Metazoa; phylum Chordata; class Mammalia; order Rodentia; family Hydrochaeridae; genus Hydrochoerus; species Hydrochoerus hydrochaeris. Next base: position 350 of record PVLA01011271.1, read on the forward strand.
TGGGGTTCATTCCAGGAATGCAGGGATGGTTTAACATATGCAAATCAATAAATGTAATACACCACATCAACAGAGCCAAAAACAAAAACCACATGGTCACCTCAATAGATGCAGAAAAAGCTTTCGACAAAGTCCAACACATGTTCTTGATAAAAACCCTTCAGAAACTCGGAATACACGGTGTCTACCTCAACCTTATAAAGGCCACCTATGACAAACCAACAGCCAACATTATACTAAGTGGACAAAAACTGAAAGCTTTCACTTTAAAATCAGGAACAAGACAAGGATGTCCACTCTCACCCCTTCTTTTCAACATAGTTCTGGAAACACTAGCCAGGGAAATCAGACAAGAGGAAAAATAAAAGGAGTAAAGATAGCAAAGGAAGAAGTTAAATTATCACTATTTGCAGATGACATGATACTCTATATAGAAGACCCAAGAACTCCATTAAAAGACTGCTAGAGGTAATAAACAAGTTCAGTAGTATAACAGGATACAAAGTCAGTGCTCAAAAATCAATAGCATTCCTGTACACAAACAAAAAAACTCACCAAGAGAGAAATTATGGAAATATCACCCTTTACAATAACATCTAAAAAACTGAAATACTTAGGAATCAACCTAACTAAAAATGTAAAAGATCTACATGCTGAAAATTATACTATGCTGAAAAAGGAGACTGAAGAGGATATGAGAAAATGGAAGTACTTTCCTTGCTCTTGGCTAGGAAGAACCAACATTGTGAAAATGGCCATATTCCCAAAACTGTTATACAGATTTAATGCAATCCCAATCAAAATACCATTGACATACCTCACAGATCTAGAGAACACACTACTAAAATTCATTTGGAAACAGAAGAGACCTAGAATAGCAAAGGCAATTTAGGCAACAAAAGCAAGGCAGGAGACATCTCAATTCCTGACTTGAAACAGTACTATAAAGCCACAGTGATAAAATCAGCTTGGTACTGACAAAGAAGTAGACCTGAGGATCAGTGGAACAGATTAGAAGATGCAAGCACAACTACAAAGATACTCAGCCACCTGATATTTGACAAAGGGTCTAAATATGTCCACTGGAAGAAGAATAGTCTCTTTAATAAATGGTGTTGGAAAAATTGGCTCTCTACACACCAAAAACTGAAACTAGATCCATGCATATCACCATGCACAAAACTAAAGTCTAAATGGATTAAAGATCTCAATATTAAAACAGAAACACTAAATCTACTGAAAGACAAGGTAGGTAGAAGTCTTGGAGACATAGGGGTAGGCAGAGAATTCATGAACAAAACACAAACTGCACGGGAAACACTTGAAAGAATCAACAAATGGGATCTCACATTATTGAAAAGTTTCTGCACTTCAAGGGAAATCACCAACAGAGTGAAAAGAAAACCAACAGAGTGGGAAAGAATTTTAGCCAACAAACCCTCAGTCAAAGGACTTGTGTCCAAAATATATAAAGAATTGAAAAACATCAAGCCTCCCAAATTCAAAGACCCTCTCCAAAAATGGGCATCTGAGATGAACACACAGTTCTCAGAGAAAGATATACAAATGGCAAATAAATACATGAAGAAATGTTCACCATCACTGGTCATTTGAGAAATGCAAATTAAAACAGCATTGAGATTCCACCTTACTCTGGAAAGAATAGCTGCTGTCAAGAAATCAACTGATAACAAATGTTGGCGAGGCTGCAAGGAAAAAGGAACACTGCTCCACTGTTTGTGGGAATGTAGACTGGTGCTACCATTATGGAAATCCATATGGAGAATTCTCAGAAGACCAGGATTGGAAGCCCCATTCAATCCAGCTATCCCCCTCCTGGGTATTTTCCCAGAAGAACTGAAAAGTTCATATCACATCAATATATGTGCACCCATGTTCATAGCCGCACAATTTGTGATAGCTAAATCCTGGAACAACCAAGATGCCCATCAACTGCAGAGTGGATGAAAAAGATGTGGCATTTTTTATACAATGGAATATTACTCAGCTATAAAAAAGGATGACCTTGAGGCCTTCATAGGCAAATGGAGGCAACTTGAGACTGTCCTCATTAGTGAAATAAATAAGAATCATATTTATAAATATCATATTGTGTCTCTAGTGTAAAAAGTAAATAAGAACTACAAGAGTAATAAAACCAAAATGTGTAATTGCTATTGTAAAAAAGAGAGGAAAAGAAAGTGCTTTAAGGGATATAACTGCATATATGTTTGAGTGTATAAAATAGATGACAATATTGCTGAATCTTTGTTGGATCTTTGAGCAGCACTGTTTGTAGTCTGACTGTTTGATTGTCTACTATGTACCCTTTAACTTTGTAAGTTGAACAACTACATCCAGGATGACAGTACATAATTTATAAATTACTGATTTCTTAGTGAGGCTTTTTCTCATTCTTCTTTTTCTTTTTTTTGTTTTAGAATTCTGTATTGTTGCTACCCTTTTTTCTGTTTAAATAAAATTTTAAAAATGTATAATTGCTATTGTAAAAAAAGAGGAAATAGGAAGCACTATAAAAGATATAGCTGCATGTATGTTTAGATGTGTGGGATTGATGACCATATTTCTAGGTTCTTGTGGGATTGTTGAACAGATCTGTTTGCACTCTCACTGCTTTAGTGTCCACTTTGTGTGCTCTAATTCTGTAACTTGAATAACTATTTCTAAAAGAACAATATGTAATATATCAACTAGTGATTTCTTATTGTTTATCTTCTTTTCTTGAAATTCTGTAATATTTCTACCTTTTTCCTGTTTTTTTCTTTTTAAATAAAAAAAAGAATGATCACATTGAGATATTTATAAATAAATAGATGCAACTTGAATCCATACTCATAAGTGAAATAAATCAAAGTCACATATACAAATACAGTGTAGTCTCCCTTGTGTAAGAAATGGTAAGAGTACAGAAGATTTTATGGTAATTATGGTTCACCATTATACTGCTTTGAAGTCTTATGTTTTCATTCATTGGTTGGAATGGTTTTATTCTGTTTTGTTTGATCTTAATATATGTGATCATATGAATGGTTACTTTGAAGGCAAGACAATATGGCATCCATTGTTGATTTAATATCATCTTGCTCTGAAGTCCTACCATGCTCTTGTTTTTCCATTACCATTGGTTCTACCACATTGTGTCTTACTGGATTTTAATATGCATGATGGTATAAACAAATTTTTTATGGAAAATGAGATAATATAGCAGCCATTGTTCATCTTTGGTTATTTGGTTCAGAATGCCTTGGAATACTTCCACTGTGTTGAGTTGTTTTATTCTACTTTGTTATGTTTGACGTTATTGTGTGTAAAGCTAAGCTCAACTATTTCAAAGAAAGAGACATTATGATAGCTACTGTTAATATCCAATTGTCTTGTTGTGAAGTGTTGTGTTGCTTACATTGCTCTGTTCTGATCTGCTTAGATCTGTCCTCTTTTGTTTTATTGTCTTTAAAATAAAAAAAGAATCAGGGTGCTACAACCTCACTGGGAACCTCATGGTTTTCTGTATCAAAGAGGATGTCAGGACTGTGTGCATAACAGGGTATTTCTTGTGTTTCCTAAGTGAGTGTCCACTTTAGGACTTGCCTACTGTAGGGTCCAGAGCCTATACTCCATTCGCTCTGAGACTTTATCCCACATAGATTGGAGTAGTGATGAAAACCTCTGATAGTTCCACCTTTGTTTGACAGTGTGGTGTTAAGTGCCTTCCTGCTATCATGAGGGAATAATTGGGTGTTTTTGAATTCCTGGTGGCAGGTCCTGTACATTTCATATTAGTTCCAGTAGGAGAATGAGAGAGGCAAGAGGACACTTTTGTAAGGGGGTTCCTGAGACACGAATTGGAGGGCTAGTTGAAGGGCTAGTATACTGGTATATAGGAGGAGCCTGGTAGTGGCCATGGTCCCCAAATGATATGTCGATGTGGAGATTCTGTAGATGGGCATGGAAAGAGGATCTGTACAGATAGATTTTCTTGGGTGTCTTTTTCAGTGAGGGGACTGGAGCTTTCTATGAAGCCTTGAACATCAGTGATACCATTGATCACCAGGTTCCAGTTAAGTGCCGATGTGGACATCCCTCATAGCATTAGACAGGACTTTGTGGACTTTGTAAGTGATGATGGGTTCCCTATGTGTTGTTATGGCTGTGCTTTGGGAGAGGGTGTGCCGGGAAACAATGAGGGATATTAGGCAAGTCCAGTGACTGTGATTCTGCCATTGCTGTAGTATGCATCATAACAAATGCTGAGGGATCCGTGTGTCTTGAAGTTGCTTTTTCATTGTGGTAATGATGCTGTGGGAGCACAGCTTTCTGAGGAGGAAGCACAAAAATCTTGGAAGGTGACCAGTTGATGAGGGTGGGTGTCTTGGCATGATAGAGTTTGCCTCAGATTTGTTCTAGTGTCAGGGTGGAATTAAAGCCTTCTGTATGAGTGGTGATGTCCAAGGAAAGTTCCAAGTGGTCCTGCAGAGCAAGGTACATGCTGAATGACATGCATTTCTCTTAGTGTGGAAGGACTTCCTTTCAGGTAGGTATACTTGGTGATGGAGAAAAGTTTTCTAAATCAACTTGGCAGATAGTGAGGTAAGTCCTAACATGAACACATCCCATTTCTTAGGGCCTGATGTTCCTTAACAAGATTGAATAGGAGCCTCTGCCTCACCTGGTGTTGCCATGTTTTGTTACAAGGCATCCTGTGAAGGCCCCAGCAGGTAATCAGGAATACACAGTCAGGAGGACATTGTCATAGGATGGATTTCTGAGATATGGATTGGAACAGTAAGGCAGGTACCTTCTCAAGAGAGTCCACTTATTGTTGTGTGATTAGTCCATGGTCACCTAGGAGTCTAATAATGGTAAAGACTCCAAATGACACAATGACATGGAAATTTTGCAGTCAGAGATCGATAAAGGTAGCATTAAAGGGCAAGGATTTTTTGACGGTCTTTTCTAGTCAGTGGTCTGGAGTCCACATAAGCCATTGAACTCTAGTGTTGTAGTTGAACAATACCAAGGTCCAAGTATGTGCAGGTGTGAGCACTGGACAGGTTATCAACATGGACTTAAATAAGTGATGCTGGGTGCAGCAGTGTTTTGGTACAGATACCTAGGGAAGCAGTGAAGGGGGAACTAAGACAATCTAGGGACATGAGTTTGTCCTTGTTGTAGGGTGCTGGATAATGAATACACAGGGATCCTGATGTCTTGGGATAAACTTTTCCCTGGCCAAATGACACTGTGCTGGATTAACTTTCTGAGCAGGAAGCACAGTATTCTTGGACGCTGACCAATTAATGAGGGTGGATTTCTTATGTTGATGTTGTTCCCATTGATTTGGTTCTGGATCAGAGTAAAGTGATGGTCTTTGTGTCAGTGGTGATGCCTAAGGAATGGCTTAGGATTCTTGCAGAGTAAAGGTCATGATGAATGCAATGGTTTTTCCACATGGTATTGTTTGACTTCCTTTCAGGTAGGTATGCAAAGTGGTATGGACACATTTTTTTACCTCGAGAATGCAGATAGTTAAGTCCTCTGATGAACATAGCTTGGTTCTTGGGTCCTGAATTTCCTTAGTGAGGTCAGAAAGTTACCTCTGCCTGACCTGGTGCTTCCATGCTTTGTTACTGGGTATCCCACAGAGGGCCTGACTCATGATCAGGGCTTGTCAGAAGTTGCCACCTTCAGCCACGTGACAAGTTCTCCTTTCCACATGAATACTGAAGAGGACTCTTTGGAACCATTTTTTCCCTCCTATTTGACATGTGTGACATTAAAGGTAAAACTAGAGTCTTCTAAGCATGCACCAGCCAAGCATCACGTTTTCATGTAGGATGCCTAACCTTAAGACATTTTCCATGGTGCAAGGAGATGTGGGCCACATCAGTATTCCATGATGTGTTTTTCACAGGCCTCCTGATGTCACAGTGACATACACAAAGTACTCAGAGTGATCCCTGTACACCTACATGTAAGTGTGGATTTGTGTCCAGGTCACTAAAAAGGTTACTTGAACTCTACATGCATAAATAATGGAAAAGCTATCCATCATTTTTCCTTGCCCCTCTGTTGATTTTCAGGTTTTCAGGTCAGGTATGAGGAACATCTCAGCCAGTCTAGTGGTTTTAAGGGAACACTGGGCATAGATAGGTCAGATGGATGCCAAAGCAGTGAGCACTGAAGCTGTGCTTCTGTCCAGGCTTTGGTGCTTGTGATAACCCTGCCATGGAAGCAGTAAGCATAGGAGAGTTTGCAGGTTTCCACTTAGGAGAGTTGGGATTCAGGACAGGATTATTTCCTTGGCAATCATCCCAGTATTCAGGAAGATTTCTAGTGTCAGTCAAAGATTTTCTTGTGTACTAAAATGTTCATTGATTATACACTGACACTGTCTTTTCCATGTTTTTTCAGGTTCCCTTCAAAAGAAGATAGTGAAGCTTAGAAGACTGTGCTGGAACTCATGCAGGCCTCAAGTAAGAATCAGGGTCCTTGTACCTTGCTGGGGACTCTGTGATCTGCTGTATCCAAGTGGATGTCAGGAAGGGTGTGCATAAGGTGTTCTCATGTTTCCTAGACATGCATCTGCTGAAGGTCTTGGCTAGTATAGGTTTCAGAGCTCATGCCACATTAAACATCAGAGGCTTTTCTCCAATATGTATTTGATTACTGATAGCAAACCTGGTGTTTCATCCTTTTTAAATTAAAGTATGATGTTCAGTGTTTTCTTGCTATTGTGAGAGAGTTTCAGAAGCTATTATATCTCCATCTGAAGAGCTCATATATTTTACAGTGGTCCTAGTATAGTAGTCCCAGGGTACTAAGTAGGGAAACAGGTCACTGTCTTTGGATAAATCTCCGAGATTGGGATTGGACAAATTTGACAGATGTCTCCTTGAAAATATCCATTTACTATTACAAGGCTAGTCTGTGGGACCATAGGAGAAGCCTGGTGTAGCTAATGGACCCCATATGATAGGACATTGTAGATATTGAACAGGTGAACACAGAGAATGGGACTGGTAAAGGGTAGTTTCTTTTAGGTATCTTTCCCAGTGAGTGGTACTGAACTGAAGGTCAGCCATGCAAGGCCATTTAGGCCTTGATACAGATGCCAGGATAGAGATGAGCATATATGTGTTCCTCCCTTGCAACACCGGACAGGGGTTCTCCACGGATGTCAGTAAATGATGGTGAGGTCCCTCTAGGTTGTTGTGGCAATGCTTTGGGTGTAGGTGCCCAGAAGAGCAGCGAAAATGAAAGTGAGCCACTCCAGTGACCCTATATTTGTCTTTGATAGACAGTGCTTGAAAATGAATATTGAGGGTCTATGTGTCCTGGGATTGCTGGTATTCTGGCCCACAAATATTATAGTGGACCAGCTTGCAGAGTGGAAATGACAGATCTGTGCATAGGTGACCAGTTGATGAGGATTATTTTCTCAGGATGGAAGTTATCCCCTTGCAATAGTTCTGATAACTAGGTGAAGTGAAAGCCTCATGTGCTAGTGTGATGGACAATGTAAAGGCCAGATATTGTTTCAGCTCAAACTGTATGCTGAAATACATGGTTTTAGCATGGTGTGGTTAGTATTTTCTTCAGGTGTAAGTGGTGAGGAGGAAAAATTTATTGTGGCAATATTGCAGATGGTTAGATAAATCATAGCAAGGATTTAGCTCACTTCATGCGGCCTGCTGTTCATTAGAGATCTCCAAGAAGTTTTCTTCCTTACCTAGTGTTTCAGTGTTTTAACACTGAGTATCCTACTAAGGACCTGGCTAAATATCAGGTTTTGTAAGGTGCTGCAGCCTTGAGCCATGGGATGTCTTCTATTTTTCAGCTGTACATAGAGCACTTGCTCACCACTGTCCCCCATTGTTTGACATGTGTGCCAACAAAGATAGAACAAGAGACTCTTTCCAATAGCTCTGGGTAAGCATCCCATTTCATGTATAATGCGGATAATGAGATTTTCATGCCTCCTTTTCATAGATGGAGAAGATAAGAATCCTGTTAATTTCCAGTTTCCCACCCTGGAGATACTGAACCTTGGAAATTCTGTGGGTTTCCTTTCAAGTGAGAAAGGATTCTCTTACCAGGCTTTGTCACTGGAATTCCACAGGAACCCCAGGAGTGAAGCACGGAGGCTTTCCAAACACAGTGATCTCTGTGTTTTTCACATGTGTTGGTGCAAGCTGATGTGGACTAAACCGGTAGTCCTGAATTTTCAGAGCTACTGATATCAAGTGAGTTGTACACTATAATAGGATGAATTACTGAAGACATCCTGGTATATCAGTCCTGGGCCTAGGCCATGATCAAGATTCCACCAGGGCCCTTTGCTTGGTTAAATATTGTAGGTATCCTTCAGCGTCTTGACTCCTACTTGATTTGACAATGCTCACACCAGAAAGGATGGAGAAATATTGCTGCCTATTTGGGGACTCTTGGCATGAGTTCAAATGGATGCTGATCTGGTGAGCATTTAAGGCATGATTCTAAGTTTCTGAGCTTCTTTCAACCTACCTATGGAATGGAAAGCATAGGAAAGTTTGTAGATGTTTGCTTCATAGAGTTTTGACTCTGGAGATGGAACTAATTCCATGGTATTCATCCCAGCATCCAGTTAGGTTTCCAGCATCACTCAGTGCTTTTTGTGGGCACTGAAACATTCATTGGTTCTACATCACCACCTTCTTCTTTATGTTTTCCAGGTTGCCTTCAAGAGAGTATCAGGATGCTGAGAAGACTATGGCCACAAATTCTTGCTAATATCAGGTGAAAATTAGGGTGCTGACACCTCATTCAGGATCTCATGATCTTTCATACCAAGGTGGATGTCAGGAGCACGTGGATAACAGCATGTTCTCATGTTTCCTGGGCATGCATCCTCTCAAGTTTTTTGCTAATGTAGAGTTCAGAGGCAACGTTACATTCAACCTTAGATCCCTTTTTCTGGCATAAATTTGGCTATTGATGTCAAATCTCTAATGTTTCACACTTTATTTGGCCAGTATGGTTTGAAGTACCTTCTTGGCTTCATCATACATCTTGCATCCCACCGCAGATGTGTGTTTCATATTAGGCCCCATTGGAGAATAAGCAGGGAAGAGGTAATTGTCCTGGGGTGGGTCCCTGAGATAGGTTTTGGAGAAGTTAGGAACAGTGCCCATTTTCTGTTGCATAGCTAGTCTGTAGCTCAGTCAGAGATGGCAAGTGGCGCTGGATCCGGAATGATAGAATGATACGGAGATTGTACAGATGGACTAGGAAAAAGGGACTTGGAAAGGATAGGTTTTCTTGGGCATCTTTTCCTGTGAAGGGCCTAGAATTCACAATGAGCCATGAGATGCCATTCAGTTAGACACTGCCAGATTCCAAGTAATTAGCAATATGGGGTTCTATCATAGCATTGGAAAGGGGATCTTCATTGGCTTAGGTAAATTTTCTTGGGACCCTTGTTGTTGCTGTTCACTAGACTTTGGGTACAGATGTTCAGGGAAGCAATGGAGGAGGGAAGTTAGCTTATCCAGTGACAAAGAACTTTCCCTTGAGATTCTATTTAGGAAAATTAATGTTGAGTGTGAGTGTCCCAGGATTTCTTATTTTCTGATTCAAGACATTAGGGTAGTTCTGCCTGCCAACCTGGAAACACAGGCATGTTTGCAGGTGACCAAGTGATGATGAGTATCTCAAGATGATAATGTTCCCCTGTGATTTGTTCTGGTATGACATAGAGTGATAGTGATGTGCCACCCTGATGTGCCAATAGTGATGGACAATGGAAAGGTCAAGTGTCCTTGCATATCAAATTGATGATGAATTGTGTGGTTTAGTATCATGTTGTTGGCCTTCTGTTCTGGTACAAGTAGGCTGAGGAAAATTTTGTTGAGCCAAGATTACAGATGGTCAGCTCAGTACTGATGTAAAAAGGCCTGGTTTATGTAACCTGATATTCTTTAGGGAGTTTAAAAAAGAACCTCTGCCTAAACAGCATTCCTACATTTTATTCCAGGTATTTTGCTAAGGGCCTTGCTGGTAATCAGGTTTTGTGAGACATCATACTGATCAGCCATGGGACACCTTCTTCTTTTATGATGCACATTGGAGGACTGGACTTGGGCACACTTCTTGCCCCTCTTGGACCTGTGTGCTACCCAAGGTAAAGCAGGAGACTATTCCCAATGGCTATTTGTAAGCATCCATCTTTTTGTGAGATGGCTGGCACATGACATGGTTTTCAGGCTTGCATGATTAATGAGAGGCATGGATTCTTGCTAACATTCAGTTTTCCACCATTACAGGTAACGATGCTAGGAACTTCTTTAGATTTTTTTCAAGGGAGAAAATTTCTCTTACTTTGTGCTGTTCTTGGAGTTCTTCAAAGACCCAGATCATGAATCAAGGTGACTTTGCAGGCAAACGCAGTGACCTCCCCAATTCTCACATGTGCTGGTGCAAGGAGATACGGGGAAAATCTGTATTCTCCATTGTGTTTTTCATAGGCCCCTCGATGTCACAGTGACCCACACAAAGTACTCAGGTGGCTCCCTACAGAAACCCATGAAGATGTGGGCTTCAGTTCAAGCCACTGAGAAGCTCCTGATCTCCACATGGATTGGCAAGTCAGGAAGATGTCTGTTAGCCTTCTAGGCCCTCTCCTTAATTAACCTCTAGACCCTCTCAGATTATGGTAGTGTCTGAGGAAACATCTTTCATGGGCGAGATGTAACAGTGATGCCCAAACTGTGAGTACTCGAGGAGTTACCCAGTACAGGTTGTTATGCTTATTGGTCTTTGACCAAGAATAGGCATAGAAAAAAGTGAAGGTGTCCACTTAGGAGAGGTTGGACTCAGGACAGGACAGTTTTTCTAGCAATTATCTCAGCATCCAGGTAAGTTTACAGTGTCACTTAGTGATTTTCATGGGCACCAGAATGCTCATTGGCTCTACCCTGACATCTTCTTCTCTGTTTTTTCCAGGTTGTCTTCCTGAGAAGATTGGGATGACAAGAAGTCTATACATGGAGCTTTATGCAAATGTAAGGTAAGGAACAAGGTCTAGTACTTTGTTGAGTACCACATGATCTTCTGTATCCTGGTGGATGGCAGGAGTCTGTTTATAACAAGATACCCTTATGTCTCTTGGTCTCAGATATTCTGAAGGGCTTTGATAGTGTAAGGTTCAAAGCTAATAAACATTCCACATCAGAGTGTGTTTCTCCAGTTTACATTTGACTACTTCTGATGTGTCCCATTTTTATATCTTACATGTAGTGTTTAGTGCCTTCCTGGTATCACAAGTAAGTATCAGGTTATATAGCAACCATGTAGGCAGATCTCATGCATTTTATGCTAATCCCAGTTGGGAAATAAGCAGAGCAGCAGGTCACTTTCATATGGTCAGTCCCTGAGATACAGATGGGAAAGGTTTCACAATTATATCCTTAAGAGTTTCCATTTACTGTTGTTCTGCTAGCCCAAAGGCATATAGGATGATTCTGGTGTTTGTAATGGACTCTGAGTGATAGGAGAACTTAGAGATTATACAGGTGGACACAGAAACAGAAACCAGTAAAAAATAGGTTCTCATTCCCTGTGTCAAAAGAAAAAAAATGAGTTGTCTCTCTGTCTCCCTACCTTCCTGTCTCTCTCTGTCTCTCTGTGTCTCTGTCTCTCTGTCTCTCTCTCTCAGTCTCTCTCTCTCTCTCAGTCTCTCTGTCTCTCTCTCTGTCTCACTCTCTCTCATTGGAAATCATCTTTACTTACCAGACAGGCTCTGAGATATACCCTCAGCTTAACAATAGGTTCTCCTGTGCATCTTTTGAGAGAGGGTGCCAGAGCACACAGTGAGCCATAAAAGGCCATGCCACTGAAAATCACCTAGATTCAGGTAGGTGTCAGTGCAATCTTCCATCAGTGTGTCAGAAAGGCAATCTCCATGGGCTTAGGTAAGTGGTCCTTTAGGTTATTATGTTCACATTGAGAGCAGGTGTTCAGGGAAGCAAAGAAAAGAACTGAGCAAATAGAGTGATTCTGAGTTTGTTGTTGATATATGATGCAGGAAGATGAATACTAAGTTCTGTAGGTTGTGGCATTGCTTGTTTAGAGACATACTGGAGGACCAACTTGCTGAGCAGAAATAAAGTGAGTCAGTGAAGGTGACCAGATCATGAGGTGTACAGTTTCTGAATGATAGTGGTCCTTTGGAATATTTCTGGTATTATGGTGGAGTGAGAGTCTTTTGTGCCAGGGGTGGCCAGGTGTCCCTAACAGAGAAAGCTGAATGCTGAATTATGTGTTACTGCTATGGGTTGTTGGCCTTTCCTTGAGGTATACGTAGTGAGGCAGAAAACTTTTTGTTGAGACTGAACAGGTAAACTCTCATTTGGACATACCCCAGTTCAGGTGCCTGATGTTCTTTAGCATAGTTGAAGAGGGGCCTCTCAGTAACCTGGTATTGCCATGTTTTGTCACAGAGTATCCTGAAAAGGCCTCAGCTGGTGATCAGGTCTTGTGAGAGGTGGATACCTGTCTTAATTACTTTTCTCTTCTGCTGAGAGAAAGTACCCAGCACCCAAAGTTTAAGGAGAAAGGTTTTTTTTTAGCTCACATAAAAACTATTCCCAGCACCCTCCATGATTTGAAGGTGCTCAGGTAGGAAAGGGTGGAGTCCTTGGCTATGCTATTGTCTGTGAATGGACGCTTGGCTTGGATATGGTCAAATGGATAGCCAAATGGTGAGCATTGAAGCAGTGATTCTGTCCAGGTTTTTGTGCTTGTGTGGGTCCTGCCTGGGGAACACTGGAAATAGGAGAATTTGCAGTTGTCCACTTAGGAGAGATTCACTTTTGAGACGGAACCCCCAGGCAATCATCCAGCATCCTAGTAACTGTTTTGGGCAGCATTGAGATGCTCATTTGCTTTACACCAACACCTTCTTCCCCATGTCTTTTCTGGGTTCTTACAGGTGAGTAGAGGGATGCCAAGAACTCTGTGGCTGGAAGTTCATGCAAATGTCCAGTAAGAATCAGGGTGCTGGTCCTCCTTAGGGACTATGTCATCTTTCATATCTAGGTGGATGTCAGGAGGGACGAATAACAAGATGTTCTCATTTTGTGGGGGTACATTCACTAAACACCAAACACTGGCTACTGTACTGTCCAGGGGCAGTTCCCCATTCACCCTCAGAGCACTTTTTACCAGTACAAATTTGAGCACCTATGGGGAACCTTTAATATTTCCCCCTTTATCTGACAAATGTGTTCACTGCGTTTTTACTGTCATGAAGGATCATGATGTACTATTGAATCCATGTCAAGACATGTCATACATTTCATGCTTATCCAAGTAGAGGAATAAGTAAGGTAACAGGTCATAGTCATAGGGTGAGTTCTGAGAGGCCTTGGAGGATATTGGCAGGTATCTCTTCAAGAGTGTCCACTTAATGTTGTACAGCTGCTCACCAGGCATGTAGGAGTCCAGTAAAGGCAATCATCCCAAATGATTCAATAATGTGGACATTGTGCAGGTAGAAATGGAAGGGAGGCTGGTAAAGGATAGATTTTCAGGGGCATCTTTTTCAGTGAGAATCTGGAACTCACAGTGAGCCATGAGATGTCATCCATTGAACATTGCCAGGTTCTAGGTAAGTGCAGGCATGGGCCTCACTCATAGAAAAGACTCAGTATCTCTGTGGACTTCAGTAGATGACAGTGGGTTCCCTATGTGTTGTCATGACTCTGCTTTGAGGGCAGGTGTCCAGGGAAGCAAAGCAGGGGAACTAAGCCAATCCAGTGGCCAAAGTTGCCCTTGATATAAGTTTCAGAAACATGAGTGTGTCTTGGGATTGTGTTTTCCCTCGTCTAATGACATTGTGGTAGAGCAGTTATCTAAGCAGGAAGCACAGGAATCTTGGCAGGTAACCACTTGATGAGGATGAATGTTGGGTTGAGGAATTCCCTTCAGATTGGTTTTGACATTGGCGTGGAGTGAAAGCCTTTTGCACCAAGGTATCGTAGGTGTATGCAGAAATGGAAAACATGTTTTCAAGTAAAAATGAAGATGTTCAAGTAAGTCCTAATGTGGACATAGCCTGGTTCTCAGGTGCTGATGTTCATGGGGGCTACGGGGGTGTGTATAAAAGAGCCTCTGCTATTGCCATGTTTGGTCACTAGGTATCCTGTGAAGGACCCATTTAATGATCAGTTCTTGTGAGATGTTGCCACCTACAGCCATGGGATACTTTCTCATTTTGTCATGGACATTGTTAAAGCATCCTTGGCACCCTTCTCTTCCCTGGTCTTTGACACATGTGACAGTAAAGATAAAATGAGGTTGTTCCTAGTGGCTACTGATAAGCACTGCATTTTCACCTAGGATAGCTGGTTTATAAAGTGTTTCCTGTGCTCCCTGTCATATGTAAAGGGGGAAGAATTCTTAATAACATCTAAGTTTCCACCACTATGGATATTGATAATTAGAGCTGCTTGTTTCCATTTAAGGGAGTAAGATTTTAATCAGGCCTTGCTGATAGAGATCTGCAAAGATCCAGGTAGTGAAGCAAGCCGGCTCCTCAAACACAGTGACCTCTCTGATTCTCACCCATAGCTGTACAAGGAGATGTGGCCCAAAACAGCATTCCTGATGTCACAATGACCCTGGTGTTACAATGAGGTACTTATGATGTACTCCTGTGGATCTCCAGAGACAGGTAAGTGTGATTTTGAGTCCAAGGCACAAATGAGGTGCTGTGTACTCCCCATGCACAGGAAAATGACAGGTAACATTCTTGGGCCCCTCTTTGATTTGAAAGTGCTCATGTCAGAAAGGATATTGTCTCAGCAGTGCTGAGTGTGAGGGGATACTTGCCGTGGATGTGGTTAAATGGAGGCCACTATGGTGAGGATTAGTGGAGTGATTCTGCCTGAATTTTCGCACTTGTTGAGGCCCAGCCTGAGAAGCAGTAAGCATAGGAGAGTTTGCAGGTGTCCAATTAGGAGAGGTTTGACTCTGGGAGCAGGCAGGTTTCCCTGCCAGTTATACTAGCATCTAGGTAAGTTCCCCATGTCATCCATTGGCTTATGGGAGCACTGAAATGATTATAGGCTCTACACTGATGCCCTCTTCTCTGTGTTTTTTCCAGGTTCCCTCAAAGAGGGGATCAGGATATCAAGAAAGCTAAGGCTGTAAACCCCTGCAATATCAGGTAGCAGAAAAGGTTTTGTTGATTGCCTTTCCCATTGATGGATCTGGAACTCACTGTGAACCCTTGAACAACAGTGATTCCATCACCAGGTTTCAGGTAAGAGCAGATGTGGACCCACATAGGGGATCCCACATAGGGGATCTCCATGGATTTTGGTAAGTGATGGTGAGGTTTCTGTGTATTGTAGTGGATGTGCTTTGGATGCAGATGCCCAGAGAAGTGATCAATGGAGTACTAAGTGAATCCAGTAACCATGATACTTGTGTTTGCCTTTGATATAGGATACAAAGTAATGAATGTTGAGGGATCCAAGGCAATGCTTTTTCCCTGGTCCAATGCCATGGTGATAGAGCAGACTTCTGAGCAGGAAGCACAGGAACCTTCTCAGGTAAGCAGTTGATCAGGATGTGTGTCTCAGCAGAATAGAGCTCCCTTTGGATTGGTTCTTTCACCAAAGGTGGAGTAAGCTTTTTGTGCCAATGACGATGGCTAAATAAAGAGTCAAGTGCCATTGGAATTGCCTTAAGGTAGATATGTGAAACAGTGTAGGAAGTCTCTACAGTCAGAATTTGAGATGATCAGTGAAGTCTCTACAAGGAAATAAAAAAGGAGTCTGCCTAACTGTTGTTGTTGCCATATTTGATCACCATGTATCTTTTGAAGGACCCAGCTGACAATCTGGTGATGTGACATGTTGCCACCTTTAGCTATGGGGTGTCTTCAACTTTTGGTATTAACATTGGAAAAGGGTCCTCAGGGCCCCTTGTGTTTTCCCTGTTGTTTGACATGTGTGACACAAAGGTACCACGAAAACTCTTCCCAATCACTATGGTTAAGAATGCATTTTCTTGTAGGTTGCTTGGCACATAAGGTAGTTTCCATGCTCCCTGTCATATATGGTGACACAGAAATTCTTGGTAATATCCAGGTTTCTACCACTATGGATATTTATTCTTGGACCTTCTGTAGCTTTCCATTCAAGAGAGTTAAGATTTTCTTGTACCAGGCCTGGTTCATAGAATTCTGTGTGGGGACCCAGGAATGAAGCGTGTGGCTTTGCAGGCAAACACAGTGACTGCCACAATTCTCAGTTCTACTGGAGCAAGGATAGGGGGCCTAAATCAGTATTCTCCATGTGTTTTTCACAGATACCCTGACATAAAAATGAGGCACACAGTGTACTCTAGAGACTTCATGTAAGTATAGTCTTGGGTCTAGGGCATCAGTAAGGTCCCATTACTTCTGTGTGTATAGGTAAGTGTCCCTTAGCATTTTCTACCATGTCCAGAATTTGAAGTGCTCAGTTCACACAGGATGGGGTTTTGTGTAATGTTACTGTCTTTGCTTGGGACTTGACTTGGGCAAAGTCAAAAGAATGACAAAAAAAGTGATAACTGAAGCAGGGCTTCTATCTAGATTTTTGTGCTTCTTGAAGGCCTATCTGAAGACCAGTAAGGATGAGCAAATTTACAGGTGTCCAAGAAGGATATGTTTGACTCTAGGTATGGGATTGTTTCCCTGGCAATCATCTCAGCATCCAGACAATTTCAAGTGATTTTCAGTGATTTACAATTGCACTGAAATGCTCATCAGATGTATACTGATACTATCTTCTCCATATTTCTTCTAGGTTCCCTTGAAGAGAGGTGTGGGATGCTAAGAAGTCTATAGCTAGAATCTCATGCAAATGTCAGGAATAAAGGTCCTGGTACCTCATTGGTTACCATCTAGTCCTCAGTATCCAGGTGGAATGCAGAAATGCATGCATAGTGGGATGCTCCTCTGTCTTCTGGGTGCACACTTTCTTTTGGACAATGCCAGTTGAGGGTACAGAGCCTATGGCTTATTAACTCTCAGTATCTTTTTTCCAGTATAGAATTGAGTACTCATGGAGAAACTTGCATGGTTTTGTTTGGTTTATTTGGTTACTGTGGTGTTCAGTGCTTTTTGGTAAGCTGAAGGATCACCAGGTGATGTTGAATTCCTGTCCACAGATGCAATGTATTCCTATTAATCTCAGTAGAAGAGTAAGTAGGGACAGAACTCATTTTCATAGCTCAGCTGCTGAGATATGGATTGGAACTATTTGGCAGGTATCTCTGAAGTGGGCTCAGTTACTGTTGTTCGGCTAGTTTTGGGGCATGTAAGAGAAGTCTAGTAGTCGTAATATAGCCCAGATGATTCAATGATGTGGAAATTGTGCAGATAGACACATAGCAGGATCAGTGAAGAATAGGTTTTCTTGGGCATCTTTTCCAGTGTAGGATCTGGAACTCACCCTGAGCCCCTGAGCATCAGGAATCGTGTTGAACATTCTCAGATTGCAGATAATTGCAGGATCCTTCCTCCCTCATAGCAACAGATAGAGACTGTCCTGAATTTTGGTAAGTGGATTCGTGTCCCTTGTGTATTCTTATGGCCATGCCTGGGTGCAGGTGCTTGAAGAAATGGTACATGGGAAACTGCCAATCCAGGGACAAAGAGTTTGCCCTTGGTGTATTGTGCAAGATAATGAATGCTGAAGGATCCATGTATCTTGAGATTGCTTTTTTCCTCACCCATTGATACTGTGGTAGAGCAATGTTTGAACAGGAAGCACAGGCATCTTGGGAGGCGATTAGTTGATTAGGATGACTGTCTCAGCCAAATAGAGTTCTCCATGGAAGAGAAGTGCGTGCTGAATGATGCAAATTTATTCATGGTGTTCTAGAACTTCCTTTTAGATAGGTATGTGAAGCAATGTAGAAAGTATTTTCAAACGATGTTGCAGATCATCAGGTAAATCCTGTGTAGGAAGGACAGAACCTGTTTCCTGGGTCCTCATGCTTCCTACCAAGGTTTAAAAGGAGCCTTTTGCCAAACCTGGCCTTGGCATATTTTGTCATCAAATATCCTGTGAAGGGCCCTGCTGGTGTTATGAGAATGCCTCTTTCAATCATTAAATACCTTTTTATTTTTCCATGAACACTGGAAGACCATTTTTGGAGATTTTATCCTTTTTCTTGCTATTTGACCTCTGTGACAAAAGAAGCAAAAAAGAGGCTGTGTGCAGTAGCTACCAGTAACCATCACATTTTCTTGTGAGATGGCTGGTTCATATAGCATTTTCTATATACAGAGAGCCAGGGATTTTTGTAATGTCCCACCATTTTAAACATTGACCCTTGTATCTTCTGGAGGCTTCCATTCAAGGGAATAAGTTTTCTTACTAAGCTTTTCAGTGGAGTTCATCAAGAACTCTGGTAGAAAAGCAAGTTGGCTGCGCAAACAAACAGTGAGCCCACAGTTCTCACACATGCTGGTTCAAGGAGTCATGGCCTTAAGCAGTATTCCTGCTGTTACTGTAAGCTGTACAACATACTCACATGGAATCCTAGCAATTTCAGCTATCTATGAGAAACCCACCATCTCCCTCAGCACAATTAAGTAACAAAGGTATCCTTAGTCATCCTAGTTGCCTCTTTGACTTGAAGTTTCTCAGGTCAGGAAAAATGGAGAGCTTACCAATGCTGCTCTTTTTGAAGGATCACTTGGCATGGGAAAGGTCAAATGGTTGCAGGAATTTCGGGAATTGAAGGGGTATTCTATTCAGTTTTTGTACTTATTGGAGCACTGCCTAGGAAACAGTAAGGATAGGAGGTTTGGAAGGTGTCCAGGTAGGAAAGGTTGGATTCTGGGGAGAGGATTATTTCCCTGGTAATCATCCCAGCATCCAGGCAGGTTTCCAGTGTCAATCAGTGAACTGAAATGCTCATTGTCTGTACACTGACACCCTCTTCTCCATGTATTTTCCAGGTTTCCTTGGAGTGCAGAATGCAAGGAAGTCTTTGGGCAGAATCTCTCATAATTGTCACTTAAGAATCAGTGTGCTGGTACCCCTTTATGGACCACAAGGTCGCTAGTATCCAGGTAGATACCATGAACATGTGAATAATTAAATGTTTTCATGTTTTCTGGGTACACATCAACTGTAGGTTTTGGCTAGTGTAAGGTTCAAAGCTTGCCTTTTTCTGTTACATATTTGTTGACTAAAGGTGACTTTCTGATGGTTCTACCATTATTTTGCAAGTGTGATGTTCAATGCTATTTTCCTATCATGCAGAGGCACCAGTTAGTTTTGAATTCGAGCCTTGAGGTCTCATAAATTTTGTACTAGACCCAGTAGAGGAGTAAGCAAGGTAATAGGTCATTTTGGAGCATGGCTTGGAGATATTAGGCAGGTATCTACTTAAGAGATCTCATTTACTACATGGCTAGGCTGGGTGACAGATCCCCAGTGATACAAGGATATGAGCATTGTCCAGGTGAACATGGAAAAGCAAACCAGAAAAGCATAAGTTTGCCTAGGCTTCTTTTCCAGGAAGCACTTCAAAACTCACTATGAGTCATGAATGTTGGTGATTCAGTTAAACATCACTAGGTTCTACGTAAGTAGTGATGTGGGCCTCCACTGTAGCACTAGACAGGGAATCTCCATGGATTTCAGTAAATGATGCTGATGTCCCAGTGTACTTTCATGGCCATGTTTCTGGGGCACCTGCCCAATGAAACAGTGAATGGACCATTAACACAAACCAGGAGATTGCTTTCAGTGTATTTTACAAGATAATGAATGTTAAGGGATCAGGGTGCTTTTTCTCTCATCCCACAACATTTTGATGGAACAGCTTTCTGAGTGAGAAGCACCAAAATCTTGGTAGCTGGACAGTTGATGAGGATGTATGTCTAGGCATCATAGATTTCACCTTAGATTGATTTTAGTATCAGGGCAGAAGAGACAGAGCCTAAACCAATATTCTTGACCTCACCTTCACAGGTATCCTGATGTCTCAGTGAGGAGTACAGTGTACTCATGCAGATCAGTACAGTCATCAGGTAAGTGTGGGCCTTAGTCCAGGCCACCAACAAGGTCCCGAAAGCTCCCTGTGCACAAGTTAGAGACTAAAATTTCCCTTCACATTATCAGCTCTCCTTAATTTCAAGACGCTATGTCAGAAAACATTGAGACTTGGGTGCTGCTCCTGCTATTGTTGGTTTATGTGACCTGGGTGAGCTGAAATGAATGCCAAAAGCATGCATATGGAAGGAATGATTCTGTACAGGGGTTTTTGCTGGTTGAGGCCATGTCTAAGGGTAGGCGAGTAAGTGTCTTGGTGCACCCACATAGGCAAATTTTTAGGCGATCAGGTAGAAAAGATTGGACTCTGGGGGACAGGATTGGTTTCCTGCAATCATGTAAGCATCCAGGTGAACTTCATTCAGTCCTTTCCTGGGAGGCTCTAATGTACCTTAGCTCTGCACCAACACATCTTCCCCACGTGTTTTCCAGGTTCACTTGAATTGAGGTGCTGGATGCCAGGAAAACTGTCAACAGAACCTCTAGCAAACTGCAGGTAAGAATCATAGTTTCTTTGGGGCACCATGAGTTCCTTAGTATTGAGGTAAACGTGAGGAGCATGTGCATACAGAAATGTTGTCATGTTTGGCTAGTGTAGCGTTCAGGGTCTACCTTTTGCCTGGTATGGATTTGAATATTTTCAGTGAGTCTCCAATGGTTCTGCCTTTATTTTGCACGTGAGGTGTTTGGTTTCTTCTTGGAATTATGTGGATATGGCCTATAGAGATGGTGTATTTCTTACTAAAATTGCTAGGGGGGTAAGTGGAACAATTATTTTACTCTGTTGGATATTGAAGATATGAATTAAAGCAATTATGCAGAGGTCCCATTTTCTGTTGCAGGGCTAATCCATTGACCTCTGTGTAGAGTCTAGAGGTGGCAGTGGAACCCAGTGATATGATGACATGGATAGTGTATATAAGTAGACACAAAGAAAGGGAAAGGAAAGGATAGGATTTGCTGGCCATCTTTTTCAGGAAGGTTTGAGAACTCATGGAGACTTAGTGAGTGATGGTGATGCAGTTGAACACTGCCAGGTTGCAGGTAGTGCAGACATGGGCCTCCCACATAGCACCAGATGGGCTTCCCATGCATGTGGCTGTTTTATAGTAGTGTTCTCTTTTCCATGTATTTTCCAGGTTCTTTGAAGACAGAATAGTGATGCTGAGCATACTGTGGATGAAATGTCATGCAAATATCAGGTCAGATAAGACTGAAGGTGCTGGCACATCATGGGAGACCTGTAGCCCACCGTTTCAATGTGGAGGGCAGCACCATGTACACAGTGTGGTAGTTCTCATATTTTGGGGTACACATCCACTTTAGGTTTTGGCTACTGTCAGGTTCAGGGCCTGTGACCCATTCACCCTCAGAGTATTTTTTTTGCTGGCTTAGCTTTTCCTGTTGGGAAACCTCTCCTTATTCCCTTTTTATTTTGCCAGATCAAGTCAGTGTCCTCCTATCATCAGGAAGCACCAGGTACTGTTGAAACTCTTTAGGTAGATTTCATGCACTTCACTCTGTTCCCCATAAGGAAATAAGCTGGATAATAGGTGAGTTTCTATGATACGGCTTGAGTGGTACACCAACTATATATTTCTGTATCTTAGGTACATGGGAGTTTGGTAGTGCCTATGCAACATATGTGTGATGATGACATGGATATTGTGCTGGTGCTCATGGGAAATGTTGCATTAGAGGATATGATTTCTGGGGCATCTTTTCCAGTGACCCATGGCCATTTTCCAGTGAGTGCCTGCCATCAGTGGAACATTGTGAGTATCCAAGTAAGTGCAGGTGTGGACCTCACACGCAGCTCCACACAGGAGACCTCCGTGGACTTTCATAAGTGATGGTGAGTTTCCCAGGTGTTGTCTGAGCTATCTATGTTTTGTGTCCCAGTGCCCAGGAAAGTATTAAAGGAGAATTAAACCATTGCAGTTACCAGAAGTTTGCCCTCATTGTAAGCTGCAGAAAGACGAATATTATGGTATTCTTATGTCTTGGGATTGCTTTTTTCTGGTAGTAGAGCAGCAGTCTTCTGAACAGGAAGCATGGGAATCCTGTCAATATGTATAGTAGATAAAAGGGAGTATAGTGTTCACCTTGAATTTGTTCTGATATCAGTGTAGCACAAAAGCCTTTTTTTATGAGTGGTGATGGCCAATGAAAGGGCCAGTTGTTCTTGCAGACCAACATGCATGATCAATCATGTGCTTTTCCCATGGTGGTGTTGGACTCCTTCCAGTAGGCAGTGTATGCAGCAATGAAGAAAAGGGTTTTTTCATAGAGATTGAAGCTGCTCATATAAATCTTCATGTGGGCATAGCATGTTCTCAGGGCCTGATGTTCCTCAGCAAGGTTTAAAAAGAGCCTATGTCTAACCTGGTGTTATCATGTTTTGTCACTAGCTCTATTGAAAAGGCTCAACTGGTGATGAATTCTTGTGACATGTTGGATCCTGAATCCATAGGACCCTGTCTTCTTTTTCCACTAAGATTTGAAGAGGGCCCTTTTCATCCTTTTCTTTGATGTTTGATGTGTGAGACAATGAAAGTAAAACAAGAGAGTTGTCCCAATGGCTATAGGTAAGCATGGCTTTTTTTTTTCTAGATAGGCTGGTGCACAAGCTGTAATCCATGCTGCCTCTCAAAAATGGAGACCCTGGAATTCCTTTTAATATCCATGTTTCCATCACTGCAGGTATTGACTGCTGCATTTTCTTCGTATTTTCATTCAGTGGAGCAAGACTTCTCTTATCAGGCTTTGTGTGTGGAGTAATGCGAGAACTCAGGTAGTGAAGCAGGTGGGCTCTATAAACAGCACAGTGATCTCCACATGTTTCACATGTACTGGTGCATGGAGATGCACCCTAAAGCTATTACCTTAATAATTTTCACAGAGATCCTAATGTCACAATTGGTTTTTAATGGGTCATTGAGATCTTAGAGGCCTAAGGTAAACGTGATCTTAGGAACCAAGGATGTCCTGCCACCTCCATGTGCCTAGGGAAGGAAGAATCTGTTGGCATTCTTGGCCCCCTCTTTGATTTGATTTGAAGGTCCTCAACTTAGAAAGGATGACATCCTAGGTGCTATACTCTCTGAGCAGGCTCTCAGCATGCGTGAGTTCAAATGGATGCTGAATCTGTGAGCATGGAAAGAGTGATTGTGGGCAGTTTTTTATGGTTATGGAGGCCCTATGTGGGAGAGTAAGGATCGAAGCATTTACAGGTGTGCAGGAGGCAGAGGTTCTATTCTGAGAACAAGACTGTTGCAGTATATTCATGCCAGAATCCAAGTAAGTTGGCAGTGTCATTCAGTGGTTTACAGGGGCACTGAAATGCTTATCAGCTCTACACTGACATCTTCTTTTACATGTTTCCCAGTTAACCCTGAAGACAGTGTAGGGATGCAAATGTCAGGTAAAAACCAGGGAACAATTTCACATTAAGAATAGTGTGGTTCTCCAAATTATGGTGGACATCAGAAGCATACGCACATGTTGATGTTCTAATGTTTCCTGGTTGCACATCCACTATTGGACTTGGCTAGTCTGTGTTTCCATTCCTGCCATTTATCTGGTATAGATCTGAGTGTTGTTGACAACCTTTTGATGATTCATCTTTATTTTGCATGTATTCTGTTCAGTTCATTTTTTTGGTCATGGGGAAGCATCAGATACTTTTGAATTCCAGCCTACATGTCTCATGCATTTCGTACTAGATCTAGTATGAGAATAACCAAAGCAAGAGGTCATTTCCTTCAGTGGGTTTTGGAGACATGGATTGGAGCAGGTATGTAGCTATCTAGTCAAGTGGTCCCATTTACTGTTCAACTGCAATTCCCTGGTTCTTTAGAGGAGTCAGAGGTAGTTATGGACCCCAGATCACACAATGACATGAATATTGTGCTGGTGGGCATGGAAAAATGGATGATAACAGGGCATTTTTTTCTGGGCCTGTTTTTCAAAAAGGAACTCCAAGCTCACTTTGAGTTCTTCCAATCAGGAGATCTGGTTGAATGTTTCTGGGTTCCACGTAAATGAAGATGTTGGTATCTGTCATAGCATTAGACAAGAAATTCCCCTGGAATTGTGTAACTGGTGGTGGAGTCCCTGTGTTTTGTCATGTCCGTGTTTCAGGTGTTGGGCCAGGGACTGAATAAATTATGTAGTAAGCCATTTCAGTGCTTGAGAGTTTGCCCTTTGTGTAGAGTGCAAGATAATGAATTTTAAAGGATCTCTGTGCCTTGGGAGTGCTTTTTCCCTGTTCCAATGACATTGTCATGCAGCAATCTTCTGAGCAAAAAGCACAAGAATCTTGACAGGTGAGCAGGTCATGAGGATGGCATGATAGGCTTGGCCTTGGATTGGTTCTAGTATTGGGGTGAATGAGAGCCTTTTGTGCCCATGTTGATGAGCAGCAGAAGGTGTATGGGTTCCTGCAGAGCAAAGTCCATAGTGAAAGCTAACATTTTGTCACGGTGTTACTGGATTTCCCTGCCTGTTAGGTATAAAGCACAACATAGAAATATTTTTTTGCATCAAGCTGGCTGATGGTCAGGTAAGTCCTACGTTGGACATAGGCTGGTTCTCAGGGCTTGCTGTTGTTCCTTTACCAGGTTGAAACATAGCTTCTGCCTAACCTGCTATAGCAGTATCCTGAGAAGGGCCAAACTGGTGAGTAAGTCTCGTGAGACGCTGCCACCAAGGCCATAGGACGACAACTTCTCAGGAACATTGCAAAAGGATGGTTGGGCACCATTTCCTTTGCCATGCTGTTTGATATGTGTAATAACAGTGGCACAATGAGAGACTCTTCCCAATGGCTACAGGTGAGCCTTGCATTTTCTTCTTGGATGGCTGACTGACACAGCATTTTCCATCCTTCAGCTGTATATGGAGATGCAAGGATTCCTTTTGACATATTGGGTTCCACTAGTACAGGTATTGTACCTTGCAACTTCTGTAGGTTTTCATCCTAGATTGTGAGATTTATCTTAGCAGGCTTTGCCCTTGGAGTTTATGAAGTGATCACATAGTGAAACAAAAGGGTTCAGCAAATAAGCACAGTGACCTTTGCATTTTTCACAGGCACTTTTGTAAGATTCAGTGACCTAAATGAGTATTCCTAATGTGCTTTTGTGCTTTTCGTAGATATCCATTAGTCACAATGAAGTGTTTACAATATACACAGGAAAAATTCTAGAGACATAAATATAAGTGCGTTCTTGGGCCCACAGCAGCAATAAGGTGCCTCCAATTCCATGTGCGCAGGTAAATGAGAATATGTCCCTGGGCCCTTCATGCCCTCTCATGGTTACAAGTTTCTAGTGTCAGAGAGGATGGTGTCATTGACAATTTTACTGTTTGTGAAAGGATATCAAAATGGTCATGGACAAACGGACATGGGATAGGTGAACATTGAAGAAGTTATTCTATGTAGATTTTGTACCAGGGCCTGCAGGTGAGTTTGCAGGTGTCCAGGTAGGAAATAATAAACTCTGGAGGCATAACTTTTCTCTGGCTGTCAGCATTCAGGTAAATTTCTATATCATTTAATAATTTACAGGGACTCCAAAATACTTGTCAGTGCTACACTGACATGCTCTTTTCCATGTGTTTTCCAGGTTCCCATGAAGAGAATTGTGAGATGCCAAGAATACTGTGTAGAGAAACATTTCTAATTGTCAGGTGAGAATAAGGCTGCTCAGATCACTATGGGGATCATGTGGTCTAGTATCTGGGTACATGTCAGGAGCATTTGCCTAGGGTGATGTACTCCTCTTTACTGTAAGTAAAATCTTCAGAATGCAGCTAGTGTATGGTTCATAGCCTAGAGTCAATTCACTTTCAGAGCTTCTCTCCTCTATCGATCTGAGTACTGATAGTGAAACTTTTGGGGGGCAAGCATTGTATTCATTGGCTTCTTCCTTTCCTCAGGAGCACCAGGTTCTTTTAAAACCCTTTCATGATATCTGATGAATTTCTAACTGTTCACATAGTAGGAGAAGAAGTGGGAAATAGATCACTGTTCCTGAGTAATTCCTTAGAGCATTTTTACAAGTGTCTTCTCAAGTCAGTCCATTTACTCTGCATAGCTACTCCTTCGGTACCTGGGAGTCTGACTGGAGCAGTGGATAATGAATGATACGAGAACGTGGAAATTTTGCAGTTGGACAAGAAAAAGTCAAAGAATAGTGAATGGAATGTGTGGGGCATCTAAATGTTCCAGTGAGAGGTCTGAACTTCATAGGTATCCATAGAAGGTCATCCTTAAACATCATCAGGTTCCAGGTAAGTGCAAATGTGGTACTGCATTGTAACACCTGTCAGATGATTTCCATGGACTTTGGTAAGTCCTTGTGTGTTCTTATGGTTGCATTTTGGGTGCAGGTGCGAAGCAATGCCAATTATGGGAGAACTAGACCTATGTGGTAATCAGGATATTGCCCTTAATATAGCATGCAGAAGCATGAAATTTGAGGGGCGGGTGTAACTTTGTGTTAATTATTCTTGGCTAATGCTAGGAATCTTGGCTAGTGTCCAGTTAATGAGGATGAATGTCTTAGAGGATAATGTTCACATAGGATGTGTTCTGATGTCAGCTTGGAGTGCAAGTGTTTTGTGCCTGTGGTGATAGCCAAGGAAAAGGCCAGTTGTCTTTGCTGAGCAAAATGCATGATCAGTTATGTGCTTCTGACATGGTAGTATAGAACTTTCCTTCATTGATTTTTTGCATTAATGCAGAAAATTTTTTTGAGTCTTAGTGTATTTTAAATTATTATTTTATTTTACTTGTGCATGTTTGCCATTCATGTATTTTACAGTCATTTGGGGCAATGGCTGTATATACATATAATAGCATACGTCTTTTTTAGATTTGCATAAAAATCTATGTATATTGGAATACTACTGTGCAGAAATTTTGTAGAGGTTCAATATTTAGGACTAAATGTTCTTCAATGAGGTCAAAACAGAGACTGTGCCTAACTTGTGGCCATGTTTTGTTACCAAGTATCCAGGGAAGGGCTCAGCTGGTGATCAGGTTTTGTGAATTGTTCCCACCTTCAGGTGGGGTAATTTCTTATGAAGCTTTGAAGAGGGCCCTTGCTCACTGTTTTCCCTGATGTTACACATGTGTGACAACAAAGGCACAAGAGACTCACCCCCATCACTGCTGGTAACCATGGCGTTTTCTTTTTTCTCTCTCTCCCTCTTTCTTTTCTTTGATTTTGCTTTGTTTTGTTTTGTTTTGCTGGGGCAAGATCTCACTATGTAGCTCAGACTGGCCTTGACCTCGCCGTATAGCCCCGGGTGGCTCCATACTTGTGGTGGCCCTCTTGCCTCAGTCACCTGAGTGCTGAGATTACAGGCGTATGCCACCATGCTACCTGGCATCTTTCAGTAGGTGGCTGGCACAGCACATAAGGTGTTTTCCACCTTCCCTGTCATATATGGGGGCCCTGGGACTTTGTTTATTTATTTGTTTAGAGACAGGGTCTCACGATCTAGTCAGGCTGGTACCGCTATCCAGTTCAGGCTTTGGAACCCAAAATGGCCTCTAACACGTAACAATTGTCCTGCCTCAGCCTCTTGAGGGCTAGAATTATAGGCTTGTGCCACCTTACTCTACTACTTTTAATATTCAGCTTTCCAGGTCTGTGTATATTAACCCTAGCATCTTCTACAGGCTTCAGTTAGATGGAGCTCTTAGCAGGCTTTGTCTGCGGAGTCCTGCAAGTACATAGATAATGAAGCAAATGGGCCCCTCAAACACAGTGACCCATAATATGTTCAGTTATGCTGGTGCAAGGAGATACGGCCTAAAGTTGCATGCCTGGTACTGTTTCCATGGGGCTCCGGATGTCCCACTTGGTGTCCAGTGTACTCATGCGGATCCTTAGAGTCCTAAGATAAGTGTGGTGGCCAAGGGAACCAAGGAGGTCCCACCCTTTTCACCTACACAAGTCAGTGAGGAAGTGTCCCTCAGCATTCTTGGCTCCTTCCTTGATTTAGAGGTGCTTCGGTCAGGAAAGATGACGTCATTGGTGCTGTACCACCTCTGAGAGAAGCTCTTAAAATGAGTGAGGTCAGATAGATGCTGAAACTGTTAGCATGGAAGGAGTGATTCTGTGGAGGTTTCTGTGATTATTGATGTCCTGCCAAAGACCACATGCATTAGGAGTGTTCCCAAGGAAGTAGGAGGTGGAGTTTTCAGTTTGGGGACAGGACTGCTGCGCTGTATTCATCCCAGCATTCGGGTGAGTTTGTGGTGTCGTTTACTGGCTTATGGGGGCACCACTATGATTGTTGACTCTGTCTTGACACCCTATTTTCCATATTTTTCCAGGTTCCCTTGAACAAAGGATAAGGATCTGAGAACCCTAAGACAGGAACCTCATACATATGCCAAGTAACAGAATGTTGTCACGTCAGTGGGAACCATATGATATTCTGTGTCCATGCAGGAGAGTTTGTATGAGATATTTCTCATTCAGGAATGCACATTCAGTGCATTCCAGACTTGGATATTGTAGGGTTAGGTGAATAGCCCCCACTGACACTTTTTTCTAGTACTCATATAAATGCCCCTGCCAAAACTCTAACGTTTACCATTTACTGTGAAGTGTGGAGATGAGTGTCATCCTGCCATCCAGAGTGAGCACCAGATGCTTTTGAATCTCTGTCTACAGATCTTAAACACTTCATATGTGACCATTAAGGCATAAAGTGTAACAGGAGGGTATTGTCATATTGTGGATTCCTGAGATGTGGACTTGTGCAATTTGGCAGATTTCTTTTTAAGTATGTCCATTTATTCTTGTACAGCTAGCTGTGTCAACATTGTAGGAATCTGGGAGTGGCGACGGAGCTCATATGATATGACTGTGTACAGATTGTGCAGGAGACAGATAAGAGAGGATGGGTAAATGATAGTTTTTTGGGTGTCTCATCTAGTGTGAGGTGTAAAAGTCCCTTTAAACCCTAGCACATCAGTGATCTCATTCAACACGGCCAGTTTCCAGGTAAGTACTACATGTGGGCCTCCCTCATAGCATCAGACTGGGTTCTCCATATTTCACTAAGTGATATTAGAGAACCTATGGTTGTTGTGGTCATAATTAGCTACAGGTGCTCAGAGAAGTGATAAAGAGGTAAACTTGGCCTCGGTGTAGTATTCAAGATCATGAATGTTGAGGGATCCATGTATCTTTCTGCTGCATTTTCCCTGATTGTATGACATTGTAGTGGAGCAGGCTTCTTGGTGGAAAGCACAGGAATCTCGGTATATGAGTGAGTGAGGAGGATGAGCATGTCTGCATGAAAGAGTTCCCATGGGATTGATTCTGGTATCAAGGTGCAATGAAACCTTTTGGTGCCAGTGGCATTGGGGAAAGGGCCAGTTGTTTTGCAGACTAAAATGCATGCAGAATAACATGATTTTCACATGGTGTTGTTAGGCTTCCCTTCAGGTAGCTATATTCATAAACTGAGAAACGTTTTATGTAGGTTGTAGATGGTCAGGTAATTCCTAATAGTGGACATACTCCAATTCTCAGGGTGTGATGTTTCTGCCTAGGTTGAGTAAGAGCCTCGTGTAACCCAGTTTGGCAATTTTTGTTACCAGATACCGTGCGATGGGCCAAGTTCTTCACTGCATCTTGTGAGATGTTATCACATTTACTCATGGGACAACAACTTGTTCTTTCATGAGCACTGGAACAGGCTCCCTAGGATCCTGTCATATTTTTGCTGTTTGACCAGTGTGACAACAAAGGTAAGACAAGAGTGTCTTCTCAGCATCAACCAATAAGCATCATATATTTACAAAGATGTCTGGGTCTTAAGGTGCTTAGCATTTTATATGGAGAAGCAGGGATTCTTATTAATATCCACCACTTACTGGTATCGTCCTTTGCAACTTATGGAGGTTTCAGTTCAAGGGAGTAAAGCCTATTACCAGAAACTGCCACTAGAGTAGTACCAGGTTCCAAGTCAAGAAGTGAGTGGGTTTCGGAAAGAAACACAGTGATCACTGATTCGCACCTCTTCTGGAGAAAGAAAAGGAAACATGGCTCAAACCAGTGTTCCTAACCTTGTCTTCGCAGGAATCTTGATTTCACGGTGGGGAGTACGGTATACTCATGTGCAGCAGTACAGGCACCAAGTAAGAGTGTACCTTATTTCAGGCCACCGGCAAGGTCCCACCGACACCCCATGTACGACAATGTGAAAAATGTTACCTCAGCATTATTGTCCCTTCCTTGATTTCAAGGTCCTCAGGTCAAAAAGGATGGAGACCTCCACATAGCTCCTGTCACTCTCAGGACCTAGGCATTATTGTAGAACAGTTAAGGTCAAAACTGTGAACAGAGGAGTGATTCTATTGAGGGATGGATTGTTGTTGTTGTTGTTGATTTTTTTTTTTCATATTGACATCAGGTCCAAGAAAAGTAAACATCAGAGACTCTGGAGAGAGGAATTTGTCCATGTAATCGTTGCAGCATCCAGGTAAGATTCCAGTATCATATAGTGCTTCACGTGGGGATTCTAATGACCATTGGCTCTGCATTTTTCCACGGGTTCTGCAGGCTCACTTGAATTATATTATGGAATGCAAAAAGACTGCAGATGCAACCTCTAGCAAATGGCAGGGAAGTATCATGGTTCTGGTTGCTTATTGGGCACCATGTGTTCTAGATATCAAGGTGGCTATCAAAAGCATGAGCATAAGGAAATATTCTCATTTTTTTCTGGATGCATATATACTCTAGGCATGGATTAGTGAAGGCTTTAGAGTCTCTTGTCTGATAGGGATTCTAGAACGGCAGCAAATTTCTGATGGTTTTGCCTTCACTTTGCATGTGAGGTGTTGATTGCAGTTTTCCTCTCCTGGGTGAGCACTGGGTACTTTTTCATTTCAGTCTGAAGATGTAGTGCATTTTACTAGATTTAAGAGGGGCATCCGTGGGGCAAGAGTTCCTTTTTCTTTTTGGAGGTTGCAAGGTGTAGGTGGGAGAAGTTACGGCGCTAACTACTCAAGAGATCTCATTATCTGTTGTAGTGCTATTTCTTTGAGGTCTAGGAGGAGACAAGAGGTGTTGATATACCCCAAATGATACACTTATGTCAGCAGAGTGCAGGTGAGCAAGAGAAAGGGAAAACAAAAGGAGGTAGTTTTCTGTCCCTCTTTTGAAAGAAGTGGCTCATAGCTCACTGTGAATCAATGCATATAAGTGATACCGTTGATTGTTCCCAAATTTGAAATACAGGCAGATGTGGTCCTTCCACCTAGCACAAGATGTGGAAATTCTATCGGTTTTGTTAATTGATGGAGAGGTTTCTGTGTGTTGTAGTGGATGTGTATGGGGTCCAATGGCCAGGTAAGTAATAAGTAATGTATGGAATTAATTGAGTGACTATGAGTTTGTCCTTGGTCTAGCCAGCAGAATAATGAATGTTCAGGGGTTCATGTGTCATTTCATTACTTTTTCCTTGTTTTCATAACATAGTGTTGGTGCAGAAAGCACAGGAATCTTAGCAGATGACCAGTTGATGAGCATGAGTGCCCTTCAGATTGGTTCTGCTATCAAGGTTTATTAAAAACTTTGTGCAACAGTGGTGATGGTTAAGGATCAAATGTCCCCAGAATTTCCTGCAGGTAGAAATATATGATGATATAGATAACAGACTTGAGTCGGGATTTCAGAAGATCCAGTGAGTCCTAATGTAGAAATTAACCAGGTCTGAGAGTCTGGTATTCCTAAGTTAAGTAGAAATGTCTTCTCTACCTAATCCTTCTCTTGCCATGTTTTGATCAGCACATATCCTGTGAAGAGCCTGACCGTGGTTAGATCCCATGAGATGTTGCCAACTTGAGCCATGGAACACTTTCCTGCTTTGTCTCCAATATTGAAAGGGGTCCAGTATTTTTCTGGCTATTTCAAATGTGTGATGAAAAAGGTACAGCAGTAATTCCTCCCAGTCACTCTGGTAAGATCCACATTTTTATTTTTTTTTGTAGGATGCTTAGCAGATTAGCTGTTTTCTGTGCTTTCTTTCATATATATGGTGACCCAGCATTCTCGTTATTCTGCAGGTGTCTGCCACAGTGGATATTTATCTTTGGAGCTCCTGCAGCTTTCTGTTCAATAGAGGATGGTCTCTCTTACCCGGCTCGGCTTATGGAATTCTACAGGGCCCCATGTAGTGAATGAAACACCTGGGCTCTGCAAGCAAAATGAACCACAGCAATTCTCACATGTCCAGGTGAAAGGAGAGATGGAACAAACCAATATTCTGATGTGTGTTTCACAGTACCCTGATGTCAAAGTGAGTGTATAGTATTTTTGATACTGCAAGATAGCAAGTATGTGTGGTCTTGGGCCCAAGGCATCCATAAGATCCTGTCAGTTCCACATGTATAGGTAAGTGAGAAGGTGTCTCTCAGCATTCCCTTCCATTCAGCGATTTGAAATGCTCAGTTCACTAAGAATGGGGTCCTAGGAAATGTCAGCCTCTGTGGAGGGCACTTGGCTTAGGCGAGGTCAGAGGGATGAGAAAGGTGAGCGCTGACGCATGAATGATGCCCAGGTTTTTGTGCTTCTTGACATCCTGCCTGAAGACAAGAAAGTACAGGAGAATTTGCAAGCGTCCAGGTAGGAGATGTTCAACTCTGGTGATGGGACTATTTCCCTGGGAATCAATCCAGAATGCAGGTAATTTTTCAGTATTATTTGTTATTTTATAGTAGCACTGAAATACTCGTCAGCTGTACACTGACACCATCTTCTACATGTTTTCTCCAGGTTCCCATGAAGAGAGGTGCAGGATGCCAATAGGGCTGTAGGCAGAATGTCATGCAAGTGTCAGGTAAGGAACCAGGGTCCTGCTTCCTCTTTGGTGATCAAATAGTTCTCCATATGCAGGTGGCATGCAGATACAGATGCATCATAGAATATCTGAATGTCACCTGGCTAAATGTCCGTTTTAGGACAAGGCTTTTGAGGTTGCAGAATCCATGCCCCATTAGTGTTCAGAGCCATATTTTTCAAGTACAATAATTTCCCACCTTGTAAGTTTTGAGTTGCTATCTTTCACGTGTGTGCTCTGTAACCTTCACAGGTGTACTGTGAGTGAATCATTTTGTGAGGTCATGAATGAATGCAATTCACAAATGTTCTCCTGCAGTGGAACTCATTGATAAGTCGGGGACTTAGTGCTTAGAGTTGAGTTTTCGTGGCGAAATGCTCACGGTTCTATGATTATTTTGCTAGTGTAGTGTTCAGTGCCTTGTTGGTGTTGTGTGGGACCGGCAGGTAGTGCTGAAGCTCTGCAAACAGATTCTTAAGTTTCCATTTTCTTAAGTGGGTTACAAAGATATGATTGGACCAGTAGGTCAGGTGTTTCCCTAAGTGAGCCCAGTTGTCATTCCATGGCAAGGTTGTGGCACGTAGAAGTTCAGTAGTGGTGATGTACCACAAACAATACAATGAGGTAGATATTATGCAGATATGTGCAGACATGTAACAGGGGACCTTCAGATAGTAGATTTCCTTGGGTCTCCTTTTCACTGAGTGATCTGGAGCCCAGCATAAGCCATTGAACATCAGTGATGTAGTTGGATGTCCTTAGGTAAGTGCAGGTGTGGGCCTCCCACACAGCAGCAGATGGGTGATTTTCATGCACTTTGTTAAGCAATGGTATGACTTCTGTGTGTATTCATGGGCATACTTTGGGTGCAGGTGCCCAGAAAAAGGTTGCACAGTGAACTATGCCAGACCAGTAACAATAAATTTGCCTTTCATGTAGAGTGAATGATAATGAATGTTGAGGATTCTCTGTTATTTAGGATTGATTTTTGCCTCTTTCAATAATGTGATAGTGATACAGGCTTCAAAGGAGGAGGACCAACCGATGAGGATTTATGTCTTGACCTGAGACATTTCCATGCAGATTGGTTCTGGTATTAGGGGAAAGGAAAAGCCTTTGGTGCCAGTGGTGATGGCCAAGGAAAAAAACAGGTCTCCATGCATAGGAAAGTATGCGCTGAATCATTCATTCTATAGGTAGCTGTTTTAGACTTCCCTTCAGGCAGGTATAAAGTGTAGCAGAAAAAGTTTTCAGTCAACACTAGAAATTACTAGGTGCCTCCCATGTAGGACAAAGCTTGGCTCTTGCTTTCCAGAGTTCCTTTGCAAGGTCAAAAAAAGTCTATGCCAAATCTACTTTTGACATGTTTTGTTACTAAATGTCTTGTGAAGAACTCTACTGTTTGAATGACATGTTTTGAGATGTTGGCAGTCAGTCATGGAAAAACAAATAATTTTTCCATGAACATTGAAAGAGTGTTTCTGTGTACCACTGGCTTTTTCTTGCTGTTCGAACTGTGACAAAGTAAGGAATAAAACAGTATGTTCATAGCTTATGAATAAGCATCACATCATCTTGTAGGACTGCTGGGCCATAGGCATTTTCCATGTTGGCTCTAGTCTATGGAGAGACAGGGATTCTTTATAATCTTGAGGTGCCACCCCTTTGGACATTGACTCTTGCAACATTTGCAGGTTTCAGTTCAAGGGAGTAAGATTTCTCTTATGAAGTTTTGGTGTGGAATTCATCGAGGGCCTAGTTAATGAATCTAGTTGGCTGTGGAAAGGAACACAGTGAGCTCAGATTTCTCTCCCAACCTAAAGCAAGTTCCCCATGTGTTGTTTCACAGTGTTAGAGAGGTTACAGTGAGCCATACAACATACTCATGCTGAAGCCTAGAGACTTCCCCTAAGTAGGAGTTTGGGCCAGACCACCAGTGACATGACAGCACCTCTCTCAGCACAGGTAAGAGACAAAAAATTCAGTCGGCATTCTCAATCCTCCTAGATTTGAAGGTGTTCTTGCACAAAAGGGTCAAGTCCTTTTCCATACTACTGATTTTTAGGGGATCACTTAGCATGGGAAAAGTGAAATGGCTACAGAAATTTTTAATATTGTTGTCCATTTCCCTCTGTGTTTTGGTTCTGCTTATGGCATGGCCTGTGAAGCAGCAAGTTTATTACATTTTGCAAGTGTCCAGGTAGGAGAGGTTGGACTTGGGACAGGACTGTTTTGCTGCGACCCTCCCAGCATTCAGGTAGTTTCTAGTGTCATTCATAGTTTAACAGTGGCTCTGGAATGCTCATCACTTCTACACTGACACTGTCTTCTCCATGTTTTTTCCACGTTCAGTTAGGAGAACAGGTTTCTGTGAAGGCCGAGGATGGAGCCTCATGCAAGTGTCAGGTAGGAACCAAGGTGCTGTTGCATCATTGGAGACCCCTCCGTTTGCAGATAGATGGGAACGACATGTGGGAAACACGGTATTTGCCATATGTTTTGGATGCTCATCCAGTTTAGATCTTGGCTAATATCTGGGCCTTACAGTGCTCACTGTTTTATATGAGGAGGCAGTGTTTCTTGTTAATGTCCACATTTCCACCACTACATATATTGTCCTTTGCAACTTCTGCAGGTTTGTGCTCAAGGGAATTAGATTTCTCTTACCAGAAATTGCCAGTGGAGTACCATGAGATCCCAGGTAAGCAAGAGTCTGGACTTTAGAAAGAGACATAGTAACCTCTGCAGTTCTCACTTGTGCTGGTGCAAGGAGACATTAGCCTTAATCAGTACACCCCAAATCATCCTCACATATCCTGATATCACTAGTGAGGATAGATGTGTGCTCTTGCAGATTACTGTAAGGTAAGTGAAGGCCTCAGCCCAGTCCAACAACCAAGTCCCAAAACGTCCACATGCACAAGCAAGTGGTGAAGGTTTTCTTCAGCATTCTCTGTCTCTTCTTGAATTGTAGAATACTAAGCCTGCTCTATATCTAACTTCTTGCAAATGGCAGGGCAGGATCAGAGTGCTGCTTGCTTGTTGGGCACCATGTTTTCCTCAGTATCAAGGTGGCTATCAGAAGTATGAGCATAAGGAGATGTTGCCACTTTTTTCTGGATGGACATCTCCTGTGGTCATTGACTAGTGAAAGGGTGTCAAGTCTTTTTCTTACATAGATTCCACCATTGCAGTGAATTTGGGATGGTTTTGCTTTCATTTTGTATGTGTGGTATTGATTGCCATTTTTCTTTCATGAGAGACCACGGGGTACTTTTTTGTCTGCAGATGTCATTCATTTGATAATAGATTCATGAGGGGCATCAATGGGGCAAGAGTTCCTTTTTCTTTTTGGAGTTTGCAAGGTGTAGGTGGGGAAGTTATGGCGTGAACTCATCTCATTATTTATTGCAGTGCTGTTCCTCTGAGCTCTAAGAGACTACAGGTGGCAATGTACCCCATGTGATTCACTTATGTCAGCAGAGTACAGCTAAACAAGAGAAAGTGAAAACAAAAGGATGTAGTTTTCTGTCCCTGATTTTGAAAAC
Source organism: Hydrochoerus hydrochaeris (assembly GCA_004027455.1). Classification (NCBI taxonomy): domain Eukaryota; kingdom Metazoa; phylum Chordata; class Mammalia; order Rodentia; family Hydrochaeridae; genus Hydrochoerus; species Hydrochoerus hydrochaeris. The sequence continues at coordinate 36,897 of PVLA01011271.1, forward strand.
GTGACTCATAGCTCACTGTGAGTCAGGGAACATCAGTGATAGGGTGGATCTTGGCCAGGTTTCAGATAAAGGGCAGATGTGGCCCTTCCACCTAGCAAAAGATGTGGAATTTCTATGAGTTTTGGTAATTGATGGAGAGGTTTCTGAGTGCTGTAGTGCATGCATTTGGGATCAGATGCCCAAGTAAGTAATGAGTGATGTACGAAGTCAGTTCAGTGACTATGAATTTGTCCTTGCTGTAACATACAGGATTATGAATGTTCAGGGAATTATGTATCTTGCATTGCTTTTTCCTTATTTTCATGATGTAGTGCTAGAGCAGGAAGCATAGGAATCTTACCAGGTGACCAGTTGATGAGGTGAGTTCCCTTCAGTTTGGTTCTTTTTTTTTTTTTTTTTTTTGGTACCAGGAATTGAACGGATGACCACACATTTGCCAGGAAGGCGCTTATGTCGCTGAGCTAAACCTCTGGCCCCAGATTGGCTCTTTTATCAAGTTTATTAAAAGCCTTGTGCATCAGAGGTGACAATTACAGAAAAAGATAAGATGCCCTTGGAATATCCTTGAAGTAGATATATATAATGAAGTAGATAACAGACATGAGTCCTGATTTCAGAAGATCCAGTCAGTCTTAATGTGGAAATTGGCCAGGTCTGAGAATATTCTATTCCTAAACTTGGTAGAAAGAGGTCCACCACATAATCCTGATCTTGTCATGTTTTCATCACCAGATATTCTGTGAAAGGCCTGGCTGTTTTCACATCCTGTGAGATGTTACCATCTTGAGCCACAGAACACATTCCAGATTTATCCCCAATATTGGAAGGGGTCCAGTATTTTTCTGACTATTTTAAATGTGTGATGAAAAAGGAACTACGACAAGTCCTCCCAGTCACTCTGGTAAGATCTGCATTTTCTTGTAGGATGCTTACCAGATAAGCTATTTTCTGTGCACTATGTCACATATGGTTACTCAGGGATTCTTATTAATGTGCAGGTTTCTACCACTATGGATATTTATCTTTGGAGCAGCTGCCTCTTTCTGTTCAAGAGAGGATGGTCTCTCTTACCAGTCTCAGATTATGGAATTTTACAAGGCCCCAGGTAGTGAATGAAGCAGCTGAACTTTGTAAATAAAATGAACCAAGCAATTCTCACAAGTCCAGGTGAAGGGAGAGGTGGAACAAACCAATATTCCTGATGTGTCTTTCGCAGGTACCCAGATGTCAAAGTGAGTGTATAGTAGTTTTCATACCGCGAGATAGCAAATAAGTGTGGTCTTGGGTCTAAGGCATCCCTGAGATCCTGTCACTTCCATGTGTATAGGTAAGTGAGAAGGTGTCCCTCAGCATTCCTGGCCCTTTCAGAGATTTGAAACGCTCAGTTCACCAAGCATGGTGTCCTGGGAAAATGTCAGTCTCTGTGGAGGGCACTTGGCTTAGGCCAGGTCAGAGGGATGACAAAGGTGAGCACTGAAGCACTGATTGTGCCCAGAGTTTTGTGCTTCCTGACATCCTGCCTGAAGAAAGGTAAGTACAGGAGATTTTACAAGTGTACAGGTAGTACATGTTCGACTCTGGAGACGAGAATATTTCCTGGGAATCAACCCAGCATCCAGGTAAGTCTACAGTGTCATTTGTTACTTTATACTAGCAGTGAAACACTCATCAGCTCTACAGTGACACCATGTTCTCCTTTTTTTCTCCAGGTTCCCATGAAGAGAGGTGCAAGATGCCAATAGAGCTGAAGGCAGATTCTCACACCAGGGTCAGGTAAGGAACCAGGGACCGTTTTCCTCTTTGTTGACCACATAGTTCTCCATATAAAGCTGGAATGCAGATGCAGATGCACTGTAAGATATCCTAGTGTCTCCTGTGTACATGTCTGTTTTAGGCCAAGGCCTTTGGGGCTGCAGAGCCTGTGCCCCTTCAGTGTTCAGAGCCATAGTTAACAACTACGGTAATTTCCTGGCTTGTAAAGATTTGCTGTCTTTCATGTGTGTGCTCTGTAACCTTCACAGGTGTACTGTGAATCAGTCGTTTTGTGGTGTTGTGAATGAGTGCAATTCACAAACATTCTCCTGCAGTGGAACTCATTGATAAGTCAGCAACTTAGTGTTTAGCGTTGAGTATTCATGGTGAGAAGCTCACGGTTCTGTGATTATTTTGCTTGCATAGGGTTCAGGACCTTTTTGGTGTTGTGAAGGAGCAGCAAGTAATGTTTAATCGCTGACATCAGATTCCAAGGAGGGAATAAGCAGGTCTAGAGCCCATTTTCTTAGGTGGTTTTGTGAGATATGGATTAGACCAGTTGGTCCAATCTGTAAGTGTGCCCAATTATCATTCCACGGTAAGGTTATGAGCACAGTGAAGTCGAATACTGCAAATGATACAATGAGAGAGATATTATGCAGATATATGCAGACATATAACAAGGGACCTTAAGATAGTAAATTTCCTTGGGCCTACTTCTCACTGTGAGGGATCTATAGCCCAGTGTGAGCCCTTGAATGTCAGTGATCTAGTTGGATGTCCTCAGGTAAATGCAGACGCGGGCCTCCCACATAGCAGCAGACAGGTGATTTTCATGCACTTTTCTAAGTAATGGTATGGACTCTGTGTGTTTTTATGGCCATACTTTTGGGCACAGGTGTCCAGGAAAGTGAGGCATGGTGAGGTATACCAATCGAGTAGCAGTAAATTTGCCTTTCGTGTAGTGTGCATGATAATGAATGTTGAGAGTTCCCCATTATTTGGGATTGATTTTTGCCTGTTTCAATGATATAGTAGTGGTGCAGGAGGAGGGAAGGGAAACTTAGCAGCTGACAAAGTGATGAGAATGGATGTCTTGTCCTGACAGATTTCCAGGTGGATTGGTTCTGGTACTAGGGAAAAGGTAAAGCCTTTGGGGCCAGTGATGATGGCCAAGGTAAAGATCAAGTGTCCTTGCAGAGCAAAGTGTGTTCTGAAGGCTGCATTCTATGCATGCCTGTTTTAGACATCCCTTTAGGTAGGTATAAAGTGTGGCAGAAAAAGATTGCAGTCCACACTCGCAATTATTAGGTGACTCCCATGTAGGACAAAGCTTGGCTCTTGCTTTCCAGTCTTGCTTTGTGAGGTCGTAAAGGAGTCTCTGCCAAATCTACTTTTGACATGTTTTGTTACTAGATGTCCTTGTGAAAGGACAGGATTCTACTGTTGAATTACATGTTTTGAGATGTTTGGAAAGTCAGTCATGGAAAAGTAAATTCTTTTTCCATGAGCACTGGAAGTGAGTTTCTGTGTAGCACTGGCTTTTTTTTTTTTTTTTTTTGCTCTTTGAACTGTGGCAAAGCAAGGAGGAAAACTATGCTCATAGCTTTGCCAGTAAACCTCACATGATCTTGTAGAATGGCTGCACCACAGGCATTTTCCATGTTGGCTCATGTCTATGGAGAGAGAGGATTCTTTATAATCTTGAGGTGCCACCCCTTTGGACATTGATTCTTGCAACGTGTGCATGATTCCATTCAAGGGAGTAAGATTTCTCTTATGAGGTTTGGTGTGAAGTTCCATGAGGACCCAATTAATGCATGTAGCCAGTTAGGGAAACTCACAGAGTGAGCTCACCTTTCTCTCATGACCTAAAGCAATGTTCCCCATGTGTTGTTTCACTGTGTTAGAGATGTTACAGTGAGCCGTACAACATACGCATGCTGAAGCCTAGAGACTTCCACTAAGTATGAGTTTGGGCCAGGCCATCAGTGACATCATACCACCTTAGTCAGCATCAGTATGAGACAAAGGCTTCCTCTGGCATTCTCGGTCTTCCTTGATTTGAACGTGTTCATATTAGAGACGATTGAGTGCTTTTCCATACTACTGACTTTCAGGTTACCTCTTGGCATGAGAAAGGTGAAATGGCTATAGAAACTTTTAGTATTGATGTCGGTTTCCCTCTGTGGCTTTGTTCTGCTTGGGGCACAGCTTGTGGCGCAGCAAGTTTATGAGATTTTGCAGGTGTCCAGGCAGGAGAGGTTGGAGTTGGGAAAGGACTGTTTTGCGGCCACTGTCCCAGTACTCATGTAGGATTCCTGTGTCAGTCATAGCTTAACAGTGGTACTGGGATGCTCATCCCCTCTACACTGACACCCTCCTCTCCATGTTTTGTCCTGGTTCCAGTGAGTAGAGGAGAGGGTTTCTGTGATGGCCGTGGATGGAGCCTCATGCAAATGTCAGGTAGGAAACGAGGTGGTGGTGCCTCATTGGAGACCCTGTCACTCTCCATTTCCAGCTAGACGGTGACGACATGTAGGAAAGTTGGTAGTTGTCCTATGCTGCGGGTGCTCATCCAGTTTAGATCTTAGCTAATATCTGGGCCTTGTGGTGCTGACTGTTTATATGTGGAGGCAGGTGTTCTTGTGAATGTCCACATTTCCACCACTATGTCTGCTGTCCTTTGCAGCTTCTTTGTGCTCAAGGGAATTAGATTTCTCTTACCAGAAATTGCCAGTGGAGTACTGTGAGTTCCCAGGTAAGCAAGAGTCTGGACTTTAGAAAGAGACATAGTAACCTCTGCAGTTCTCACTTGTGCTGGTGCAAGCAGACATAGCCTTAACCAGTACACCCTAAATCATCCTCACAGGCATATCAGGATCCCTGTGAGGATGAGACCTGTGCCCTTGCAGGTCACCGTAAACATCAGGTAAGTGTAGGCCTTAGCCCAATCCAACAACCAGGTCCCAAAATGTCCCCATGCACAAGCAAGTGATGAAGGTTTTCTTCAGCAGTCTCCAAGCCTTCTTGAAATGATTTGTAGAATGTGAAGCCTGCTGTAAATTCAACCTCTTGCAAATGTCAGGGAAGAACAGGGTGATGGTTGCTTATTGTGTTCCTCAGTATCAAGGCAAGTATCAGGAGCATGGGCATATGGAGAGGTTCTCATTTTTTTTGGATGCACGTCTACTCTCAGCATTGACTAGGGAAGGCTTTAGAGTCTTGTCTGGTATGCAGTCTAGAGTTGCAGCAGATTTCTGACGTTTTTGCTTCAGTTTGCATGTGTGGTATTGATTGCCCTTTTCCTCTCCGGGGTAATTTTAAATTTCAGTCTGCAGATGTCGTGCATTTCATACTAGGTTCAGGAGGGGCATCAGTGGGGTAAGAGTTCCTTTTTCTTTTTGGAGGTTGCCAGGTGTAGTTGGGAGAAATTATGGTGCTAACTACTCAAGAGATCTCATTTTCTGTTGTAGCGCTATTCCTTTGATCTCTAGGAGGAGACCAGGTTTGCGATGTACCCCAAGGGATTCACTTATGTCAGCAGATTGCAGGTAAGCAAGAGAAAGAGAAAACAAAATGAGGTAGTTTTCCATCCCTCTTTTCAAAGAAGTGGCACATAGCTCACTGTGAGTCAGTGAACATCAGGGATCTGTGCCATTGATCTGTGCCAGGTTTCAGATAAGGGCAAGTTTAGACCTTCTACCTAGCAAAAGATGTGGAATACCTATGGAGTTTTCTAAGTGATGGGAAAGTTTCTATGCATGGTAGTGGATGTGTTTGGGTGCAGATGGCCAGAGCTGCAGTGAGTGTCATATCAAGCCAATTCATCGACTGTGAGTTTGTCTTTGTTGTAATGTGCAGAACAATGAATGTTGAGGGATTCGCGTATTTCTTCTACTTTTTCCTTGATTTCATGACATAGTATTGGAGCAGGAAGCACGGGAATGTTAGCGGGTGACCGGTTGGTGAGGATGAGTGTCTTGGCGTGAGAGAGTTCCTTTCAGATTGGTTATGTTATCAGGGTTTATTAAACGCCTTGTGCGTCAGTGGTGACAGTCGAGGAGAAGGATCAGATGCCCTCAGAATTTCCTTGAGGTGGGTATATATAATGAAGTAGGTAACAGACTTGAGTCCTCATTTCAGAAGATCTAATAAGTCTTAAAGTGGAAATTGGCCAGGGCTGTGAGTCTGGTATTCCCAGCTCTGTAGAAATGGGTCCTCCACCTGATCCTGGTCTTATCATGTTTTGATCACCAGGCTTTCTGTGATGGACCTGGCTGGTGGTAAGATCATACGAGATGTTGCCATCTGGAGCCATGGAAAACCTTCCCTCTTTGTCCCCAATATTAGAAGGGCCCAGTATTTTTCTGGCTATTTCCAAGGTTTGATGATAGGGGTCCACCAATAAGTGCTCCCAGTACTCTGGTAAGATCCACGTTTTCTTGGAGGATGCCTAGCAGATTAGCTCTTTCCTGTGCTCTGTCATATAGCTACAGCCATTCTCGTTATTATGCAGGTCTCTACCACAATGGATGTAGCTTTCTGTTCAAGAGAGGATGGTCTTTTTTTTTTTTAGGATGGTCTCTCTTATGAGGCTTGGGCTATGGAATTCTACAGGTCCCCAGGTAGTGAATGAAGCAGCTGGCCTCTGCAAATAAAATAAACCAAGTAATTCTCACATGTCCAGGTGAAAGGTAAGGTTGAACAAACCAATATTCCTGATGTGTCTTTCACAGGTACCCTGATGTCCAAGGAAGCGTATAGTAGTTTTCATACCACGAGATAGCAAGTAAGTGTGGTCTTGGGTCCAAGGCATCCCTGAGATCCTGTCACTTCCACATGTAAAGGTAAGTGAGGTGTCCCTCAGCATTCTGGCCCTTTGAGAGATTTGAAATGCTCAGTTCATCAAGCATGGTGTCCTGGGAAAATTTCCGTCTCTGTGGAGGGCATTTGGCTTTAGGCCAGGTCAGAGGGATGACAAAGGTGAACACTGAAGCACTGATTGTGCCCAGAGTTTTGTGTTTCCTGATGTCCTGCCTGAAGAAAGGTAAGTACAGGAGAATTTGCAATTGTCCAGGTAGAACATGTTTGACTCTGAAGACGAGAATATTTCCTGGGAATCAACCCAGCATCCAGGTAAGTCTACAGTGTCATTTGTTACTTTATACTAGCAGTGAAACACTCATCAGCTCTACAGTGACACCATGTTCTCCTTTTTTTCTCCAGGTTCCCATGAAGAGAGGTGCAAGATGCCAATAGAGCTGAAGGCAGATTCTCACGCCAGGGTCAGGTAAGGAACCAGGGACCGTTTTCCTCTTTGTTGACCACATAGTTCTCCATATAAAGCTGGAATGCAGATGCAGATGCACTGTAAGATATCCTAGTGTCTCCTGTGTACATGTCTGTTTTAGGCCAAGGCCTTTGGGGCTGCAGAACCCGTGCCTCTTCAGTGTTCAGAGGCATAGTTACCAACTACAGTAATTTCCTGGCTTGTAAAGATTTGCTGTCTTTCATGTGTGTGCTCTGTAACCTTCACAGGTGTACTGTGAATCAGTCATTTTGTGGCGTTGTGAATGAGTGCAATTTACAAATGTTCTCCTGCAGTGGAACTCACTGATAAGTTAGCAACTTAGTGTTTAGAGCTGAGTATTCATGGTGAGAGGCTCACGGTTCTGTGATTATTTTGCTTGTGTAGAGTTCAGGGCCTTTTTGGTATTGTCAGGGAGCTGCAGGTAATGTTGAATCACTGACATGAGATTCCACACATTGAAAAAGTCCAAGGAGGGAATAAGCAGGGCAGGAGCCGATTTACTTAGGTGGGTTAGTGAGACATGGATTGGTCCAATTGGTAAGTGTGCCCAGTTGTCATTCCATGGTAAGGTTATGAGCACATAGAAGTCGAGTAGTGGTGATGTACCGCAAACGATACAGTGACATAGATATTACGCAGATATGTGCAGACATATAACAAGGGACCTTCGATAGGAGATTTCCTTGGGCTTCCTTTTCACTGAGGGATCTGGAGCCCTCAGTGAAATTGTAGATGCGGGCCTCCCACATAGCAGCAGACAGGTGATTTTCATGTGCTATGGTAAGTAATCGTTTGGACTCTGTTTTTGTGGCTGTATTCTGGCTACAGGTGCCCAGGTAAGTGATTCATGCTGAGCTTTGCCAATCCAGTAACAATAAATTTGCCTTTCTTGTAGTGTGCATTATAATGAATGTTGAAAGTTCCCCATTATTTGGGATTGATTTCTGTCTGTATCAGTGATTTGATAGTGGTACAGGCTTCACAGGAGGAAGGAAGGGAATCTTGGCAGCTCACCAACTGCCAGTTGAGAATGGATGTCTTGTCCTGACAGATTTACAGACAGATGGGTTCTGGTATTAGGGGAAAGATAAAATCTTTGGTGCCAGTCGTGATGGCCAAGGAAAAGGAGAGGTGTCCCTGCAGAGCACAAAGTGTGCTTAATGATGCATTCTGTGAGTGGCTGTTCTGGACTTCCCTTCAGGTTAAGTATAAAGTGTAGTAGAAAAAGTTTTCAGTCCACACTTGAAATTATTAGGTGACTCCCCTGTAGGACAAACCTTGGCTCTTGCTTTACAGTGTTCCTTTGCGAAGTTGAAAGGACTCTCTGCCAAATCTACTTTTGACATGTTTTGTCACTAGATGTCCTGTGAAGAGCTCTACTGTTGAATCACATGTTTTGAGATGTTGCCAAAGTCAGCCATGGGAAAAAAAAATTCTTTTTCCACGAATGTTGGAAGAATGTTTCTTTACACCCCTGGCTTTTTCTTGCTCTTTGAACTGTGAAAAAGTAAATAATAAAACTGTATGTACACAACTTTACCAGTAAGCATCATGTCGTCTTAAAGGATGGCTGGCCGATAGGCATTTTCCATGCTGGCTCTACTCTATGGAGAGACAGGGTTTCTTTATAATCTTGAAGTGCCATCGCTTTAGACATTGACTCTTGCAACAGTTGGAAGTTTCCACTCAAGGGAGTAAGATTTCTCTTATGAGGTTTTGTGTGGAGTTCAGCAAGAGCCAAATTAGTGAAACTAGTCAGCTGTGGATACAAATACAGAGAGCTCAGCTTTTTCTCATGACCTAAAGCAATACTCCCCATGTGTTGTTTCATAGTGCTAGAGATGTTACAGTGAACCATGCAAGGTACTCATGCTGAAGCAGAGAGACTTTCACTATGAGTTTGTTCCAGGCCACCAGTGTGAAGTCAGAGGTGACTTCACATCACCTCTCTCAGCACAGGTAAGAGACAAAGCATTCAGTCAGCATTCTCAATACTCCTAAATTTGAAGGTGTTCATGGTAGAGACAATTGAGTCCTTTTCCATTCTACTTATTTTCAGGGGACCACTTGGCATGGGAAAGGTGAAATACCTATAGAAATATTGATGTCAGATTCCCTCTGCACTTTTGGTTCTGCTTAGGGTAGGGCCTGTGAAGTAGCAAGTTTATGAGATTTTGCAGGTATCCAAGCAGGAAAGGTTGGACTTGGGAAAGGACTGTTTTGCTCCCACCGTCCCAGCTTTCATATAGATTTCCAGTGTCAGTCATAGCTTAACCTTGGCATTGGAACACTCATCATCTCTACACTGATGCCCTCTGCTCCATGTTTTGTCCAGGATCCAGAGAGTAGAAGAGAGGGTTTCTGTGAAGACCTTGGGTGGCACCTCATGCAAATGTCAGGTAGGAACCAAGATGCTGTTGCATCATTAGAGACCCCATTATCCTCCATTTGCAGCTAGATGGCGATGACATGTGGGCAACTTGGTAGCTGCCATATGTTGTGGTTGCTCATCCAGTTTAGATCCTGGCTAATGTCTGGGCCTTAAGATGCTTACTGTGTTATATGAGGAGGCAGGATTTCATGTTAATGTCCACATTTCCACTACTACATCCATTGTCCTTTGCAAGTTCTGCAGGTTTGTCATCAAGGGTAAGATTTCTCTTACCAGAAATTGCCAGTGGAATACTATGAGGTTCCAGGTAAGCTAGAGTCTGGACTTTAATGACATAGTAACCTCTGCAGTTCTCACTTGTGCTAGTGCAAGGAAACATAGCCTCAACCAGTACTCCCCAAATCATCCTCACAGGGATCCTGATACCACTAGTGAGGGGTAAAACGTGCTCTTGCAGATCACCATAAACATCAGATAAGTGTAGGCCTTAGCCCAATCCAACAACCAGGTCCCAAAATGTCCCCATGCACAAGCAAGTGATGAAGGTTTTCTTCAGCAGTCTCCAACCCTTCTTGAATTGAATTGTAGAATGCCAAGACTGCTGTAAATGTAACCTCTTGAAAATGTCAGGGACGAATCAGAGTGCTGCTCGCTTATTGGGCACCATTTGTTCCTCAGTATCAAGGGGATATCAGGAACATGAGCATCAGGAGATATTCTCATTTTTTTCTGGATGCATGTCTACTCTAGGCATTGACTAGTGAAGAGTTAAGAGTCTTTTGTCTGATATAGATTCTACTTTTGCAGCAGATTTCTGATGCTTTTGCCTTCATTTTTCATGTGTGGTGTTGATTTCCCTTTTCCTCTCAGGGGTGAGCACTGGGTGATTTTTAATTTCAGTCTGTAGATGTTGTACATTTCATACCAGTTTCAGTAGGTGTATCAGTGGGGCAAGAGTTCCTTTTCCTTTTTGCAGTTAGCAAGGTGTAGGTGGGTGAATTTATGAAGCTTTATCTACTGAAGAGGTCTTATTTTCTATTGATTCACTATTCCTCTGAGCTCTAGGAGGAGACTAGAGGTGGTGATGTACCCTGTGTGATTAACTTATGTCAGTAGAGTGCAATTGAAAAAGAGAAAGGGAAACAGAAGGATGTAGTTTTCTGCCCCTCTTTTTGAAGAAGTGGCACATAGCTCACTGTGAGCCAATGATCATCAGTTATATGGTTGAACTTTGCCAGGTTTCAGATAAGGGCCGTTGTGGACCTTCCACCTAGCAAAAGGTTTGAAATTTCTGTGGAGTTTGCTAAGTGATGGGAAAGTTTCTATGCATTTTAGTGGACGTGTTTGAGGGCTGATGCCCACAGTAGCAATTAGTGTTTTATCAAGCTAATTCACTGACTATGAGTTTGTCCTTACTGTAGCTTGGAGAATAATGAATGTTCAGGGATCCATGTGTCTTGTCATTGCTTTTTCTTTGGTCTTGTGTCATGGTGCTTTTCTGATCAGTAAGGAATCTTAGCAGGTGGCCAGCTGATGAGAATGGTTGTCTTAGCACAATAGAGTTTCCTTCGTATTGGTTCTTTTATCAAGGTTTCGTAAAAGCCACATGTGCCAGTGGTGTTGGTCATTGAAAAGATCAGGTGCTGCCTTTGGAATTCCTGTGAGGTAGGCATATGTAGTGATGCAGAAAATCTTTTGAGTCAAGTTTTAGAATCAAGCTAATGTTCTGTCATTAAAGACCCTGTCGCCTTCCATCTCCAGGTGGTTGGCAGCAGCTGTGGACAACTTGATATTTGTCATATGTGTGCGTGCTCCTTCATTTTAGTTCTGGGCTATTGTCTTGTGCAAAGTCTAATCCAGCTTACCTTCAGAGCTTTTTTCCAGCATTGTTTTCAGTGGAAACCTTGCCTGTTTTCCCCTTTGTTCTGCCCATTGGTGTTAAGTCCCTCTTTGCTGTCATGAGAAGGATCCATGTCTGTTTGCATTGGATTTTCCTTGGTAATGTCATATTTTGGTGGAACATTCTTCTGAGCAGAAAGTGCAGGAATCTTAGCATGTGGCAGTTGATGAGAATGAGTGCCTTAGAAGGTAGGGTTCACCTCAGAGTTGTTCTGGTATCATTATATTGTGAAAGCCTTTCTTGCCCATGGTGATTGTTATTACTGAGCAGTGCATGCTCTGTAACATGATTTTTGCATGGTGTTTTGGACTTTCATCCATTGACAGTTGGCAGCAATGCAGAAAATATTTTTATGTGTTTGAAATTATTATTTTATTTTACTTGTGCATGTTTGCATTTCATGTAATTAACAGTCTTATTGAGAAATACACATATATATATTATAGTATTTTTCCTCTTTATGATTGGGTAAAGGAAAAGCGATATGCATGTATAATGTAATACTACTCAGCAGATTCCAGGATGTGTGTAGATACACAGTGTGGTTCTCAGGGAGGAGTATTCCTCAGTGAGATGAAGGATGAGCTTGTGCCTAAGCCTTTTTTTCTATGTTTTCTCAACAGGTCTCTTTGGAAGGATTCAGTCATGATTAAGTCTTGTGGGATGTTGCCACCTTCATCCTTGGATCACCTTCTTCTTTGCACATGAAGAGGTGAAGAGAGCCCTTGGTCATCCTTTCCCCTGCTGTTTGACATGTGTGTCAACAAAATCAAAACAAGAGACTCACTGCTATGGTAATGTTAAACATGGCATTTTCTTATAGGCTGGCTGGTATATAAGGTGTTTTCCAAGTTTACTGTCATATACAGAGATTCCCCAGGGCTTCCTTTTAATATACAGATTTTCACCTCTGTGGATATTGCCCTTTGTATCTTCTACAGGTTTCAGTTCAATGGAGATGCACTTTTCTTATCAAACTTTGTCTGTGGAGTACTGCAAGAACCTAGGTAATGAAGCAAGTAGGCTTCACAAACACAACGACCTCCACAGCATTTGTTTGTGCCTGCGTAAGGCCATGTTGACTAAAGTAGCATTCCTCATGTTGTTTTCAGTGGGATATTGATGTCACAATTCATGTCCATTGTAGCATGCAGGTCCTTAGAGACATAAACTAAGTTTGGTCTCGGGCCAAGAGAACCAAGGAGCTCCTGTCTCCTCTAGTCTAAAGGTCAGTGAGAAGAGTTACCTTGGTATTCTCAACCATTCCTTGATTTGAAGGTTCTCAGGCAAGAAAAGATTGTAGTCTAGTTGCTCACTCTCTGTGAGTGTGCTCTTGGCATGAATGAGTTCAGATGAATGCTGAAACCCTGAGCATGGAAGGAATAATACTTTTCAGGTGGTTTTGATTTTTGAGGCTCCAACCCAAACAGTAAGTACAGCAGTGTTTGAAAGTGTGCAGGAGGCAGGGGTTCAATTCTTGAGACAAAACTCTTTCCCTATATTCATCCCAGGATTACAGTAGGTTTGCAGTGTTACTCAGTGGTTTATGGGGGCACTGAAATGTTTATTGACCCTATACTAACAACTTTGTTTCCCTGTTTTTTCTAGGTTCTCTTAAATGAGGGATAGGAAGCTGAGAAGCCTGGGACTGGAACCTCATGCAAGTGCCAGGCAACAGGTTTGTGTCCCTTCACTGGGAACTATGTGATCTTCTGTGTCCAAGTGGATTGTAAGAGTATGTGCACAATGTGATTATTTTTCCCATTTCCCTGGTTTGCATCTCCTTAGGACTAGGATGGTTAAGAGTTCAGGTCAATACCCTATTGACACTTTTATTCTAGTATTCATTTGACTAAATATGGCAAAACTCTAACATTTGACCTTTTAGTTGGCAAGCGTGAAGATCAGTGCCTTCCTGCTATTGTGAGTGAGCACATTGTACTTTTGAATCACTGTCTGCTGATCTCCTAAATTTCACACTATTCCAATAGGCATGAGATGGAGCAGAAGATCACTGTCATAGGATATGCAGATTCCTAAGGCATAGATTGGAGCAGTTCAGGAGGTTTCTTCTCAAGTATGCCCTTTTATTCTTGTATAGGTAGTCCAGTAAGAGACTGGGAGAGGCTATGAGCTCAAATGATATGGTGATGTACAATTATACAGGTGACTGGGAAAAAGGGATTGCTAATGATAGTTTTTCTTGGGTGTTTTTTCCAGTGAGGTGTTCAGATGTCTCTCTAAACCCTTGAATATTATTTAGCCTATTCAACATGGCCAGTTTCCAGGTAAGTACATCTGTGGACCTTTCTCATAACACAAAACTAGGGATCTCCATATTTCAGTGATGGTGGTGCCTCTGTGGGTCATTCTGGTCATATTTAGCTGCAAGTAATCAGGAAAATGATAAGGAGAGGACTGAACCATTTCAGAAGCAGGTATAAGATACAAGATAATAAATGTTGGGAGTTCCATGTGTCTTTACACTGTATTTTCCCTGGACCTGTCACAGTGTGGTAGAGCAGCCTTCTTGACAGGAAGCACAAGTGTCTTGGCACGTGACCCACTGAGGAGGATGAGTGCTCTCTGTGAAAGAGTTTCCATGGGATTGATTCTGATAGGGTTGAATAAAAGCCTTTTGCACCAGTGGAAATTACTGAGGAAAAGGCCAGGTACTGTAGGCCAAAGTACATGATGAATGATGCAATTTTTTTCACGATGTTGGGCTTACATTCAGATGGATGTACATAGCAAGAGAGAAAAGTTTTTGTCAGGATTTCAGATGGTCAAGTAATTCCTAAAATGGACATAATGTGGTTTTCAGGGCATGATGTTCCCGGGTACATCCAACAGGAGTCTCTGTATAACCTGGTGTTCCCATAGTTCGTCACCAGGTATGCTTTTAAAAAACTTACCTGTGGACCAGGTCTTGTGAGGTGTTGCCATGTTCTGCCATGGGATGTATTATTCTTTTCATGAAGACTGAAATGGAGAATCCTTGGGAACCTTTGTCCTTTTCCTGCTGTTAGACATATGTGACAGAAAGGTAAAACAAGAGCCTCTTCCCAGTACCAACCAGAAAGCATCATATTTTCACTTACAATGTCTGGGCCTTAAATTGGTTTCCATGCTTGCTTTTGTATATGAAAATGCAGGAATTCTTGTTACTATTTTGGTGTTCACTACATATTGTCCCTTGCAACATCTGTGAGTTTTTATTAAAGAGAATGAGATTTCTTTTACCAGAATGTCCCTATGGAGTACTAAAAGCTTCAGGTGGAGAAGGAAGTTGGCTTCAGAAATAAACAATGACCTCTGTAATTCTCACCTGTGCTGGTGCAGGAAGACATAGCCTTAAAACAGTGCTCCTGGTGTTATCTTTACAGGGATCCTGATGGCTAGTGAGGAGTACAGTGTACTTATACAGATCTCCCCCAAGCCATGCATATGGAGGAATGATTCTGTCCAAGTGTTTTTCTTTTTCTTTTCTTTTTTTGCTTGTTGTGAGCCTGTCCAGGTAGAATTAAGCACTGGAGAGTTGTCAGTGTCCAGGGTCAGAGGTTGTACTCTGAGGATAGGATTGTTTTGTTGGCAGTCATTATAGCATCTAGGTAAGTTTTAAAGGGACATTGAAATGTTCATCAGCTGTGCACAGAAAGGATTATTTCCATATTTTTCCAGATTTCCTTGAAGAGAGGTGTAGATGTCAGGATGGCTATGGGTGAAACCTCTTGCAAAAAGTCAGGTAAGAAATAGCATGCTCCTGATTAGGCTCCTGATTAGGGAACGATGTGGTCCTTAGTATCCAATTGTACGTCACCAACATCCTTCAAAGGGGACTAAAGGGGTCCTTAAGATGGTTCTGCCTTCATTTTGCATGTGTCATTGTCAGTGCCTTTTTCCTCTCATGGGAGAGTATCAGCTTCTTTTGAATAGTGGACTGTAGTTCTCATGCATGTCGTATAAGACCAAGTAGGGTAGTAAGCAAATCCAGAGTCATTTTCCTCCAGTGAGTTTTGGAGACATGTCTCGGAGCATGTATTCAGGTATTTACTTAGGAGTTTTCATTTACTGTTGTTTGATTAGTCCATGGCAATGGACCCCATTGCCATGGGACATAGATCTTGTACAGGTGGACATGGAAAAGTGACCAAGAAGGGATACATTTTCTTGGGCCTCTTTTCCATTAAGGGCTACAGAACTTACTGTCAGCTGTGAACAATGGAAATCCAGTTGAGTTTTGCCAAGTCCAACGTGAGTACAGATATTGGGCCTCCATCTTAACACAAGAATGGATATCACCATGGACTTTGTTAAGTGATGGTGGAGTTGCTATGTGTTGTCATGGCTGTGTTTCAGGTGTAGGTGCCAAGGAGACAGTGAATGGAGTATTCACCAATTCAGTGATCAGAAGTTTGCCCTTGGTGTAGAGCACAAGATAATCAATGTTGAGGAATTAGTGTGTTTTGGGATTGCTTTTTGCCTGGTCCGGTGACATTGTGGCGCAGCAATCTTCTGAGCAGGAAACAGGAATGCTGGCAGGTGACCAGTGTGTGAAGGTGACTGTTGCACATGATAGAGTTCACTTTGGATAGGTTCTAGTAGTAAGGGAACTGAACCCTTTTGTGCCAGTGGTGATGACCAGAGAAATATCCAGAAGTTCTTGAATGGCAAAGTCCATGCTGTGTGCTGTCATTTTGCATGTTGTTGCTGGATATCCCTTCAGGTAGGTATGCATTGTGCTATAGAAAATTTTTAGAGTTGAGATTGCTAGGAGTTAGATAAATTCTAACACAGACATAGGCTGGTTTCTTGGTGCATAATGATCTTTAAGGAGATTGAAATAGAGGCTCCTAACCTGGTGTTGCATATTTTGTCTGTAGGTATCACTGGAAAGGCCCAGCTGGTAGACAGGTCTTGTGAGACGCTGTCACCATAAGCCATGGGTTAAATTCTTCCTTTCACCTGAACAGTGCAAAAAGACTTTGAGTCCTCTTGACTTTGCCCTGCCATTGCACATCTGTGACACATAGCATCTTCTTCTTGGATAGCTGACTCATGAACCTTTTTGGATGCTGCAGTTACATGTGGAGATGCAGGGAATCTTAATATCCAAGATTCCGCCAATACAGATAATCTGAAACTTTGCAGGTTTTCATTGATCTCATCATAAGATCTCTTTTCCAGGCTTCGTCCATGGAGCTGTGCAAGGAATCATGTAGTGAAGCTCAGCAAGCAAACACAATGATTATTGCAATTCTCACAGGAGCTTTTGCAAGTTGCAGTGGCCTAAATCAGTATTCCTGATGAATGTTTCACAGGAATCCTATATTCACAGGGGGGCTTACAATGTACTGATGCATTTGTTTAGGGACATAAAGTATGTGTGTTCTGCTCAGGGCAGCAGTGAGTTCCCAGTACCTCCACATGCAAGGGTGAATGAAAGCCTGTCCCTGGGCCTGTCAGGCCTTTTCATGACTTGAAGGTGCTAAGGTCAGAAAGGA
The DNA here is from genome assembly GCA_004027455.1 of Hydrochoerus hydrochaeris. NCBI lineage: Eukaryota > Metazoa > Chordata > Mammalia > Rodentia > Hydrochaeridae > Hydrochoerus > Hydrochoerus hydrochaeris. Next base: position 53,759 of record PVLA01011271.1, read on the forward strand.
TGAAGTTCAACCTTTTGCTCTCTGTGCAGGGTATTGGAATGGGTGAGGTCAGATGGATGTGGAGCAGGTGAACATTGAAGAAGTTCTTCTGTGTAGGTTTTGTGCTTCTAAGGTCCTGCCTTGGGAACAGAGCATACAGGAAAGGATGCAGGTTTCCAGGTAGGTGACATTGAATTCTGGGGACAGGCCAATTTCCCTGGGCGTCATTCCAACACCATTTTTCAGTGGCATACTCCTTGGCTGTACACTGACGCCATAGTGTCTATATTTTTTTCAGGTTACCTTGAATAGAGTGGTGGGATCCAAGAATGCTGTGTATAGGATCATTTTCAATTTTCAGGTAACAATCACACTTGTGAGACCTCTTTGGGGACCACATGGTTCTTGGGATCCAGGTGCCTGTTAAGCACAAATATGTATTGTGATTTTCTCCTATTTACCGGAAGTACAAATGTCAGGATGTGGCTAGCATGTGGTTTATAGCCTATACCAGATTCACCCTCAGGGCCTTTTTCCCTGTGCACATATGAATACTGATGCTGAACCATCCATTTTCTCTTTTTAATATTTATTTATGTACATTGGCAAATATGGTGTTCAATGTTTTCTTGCTGCATGCAGGGAGCACCAGGTGCTTTCAAATCACCTTCAGAAGATCTGGTGAACTTCATGCTGTTCCCAGTAAAAGAATAAGTGAGAAAACAGCTCAGTATCATAGTGAGGGTCCCTGAATGTTGGCTCGGAACAGTGTGGCAAGTATCTACTCAAGCATGTCTATTTACTCTTGACAGCTACTTCCTGGGAATCTGCTCATGGCAGTGGGCAGGAAATGATACTATGACATGGATACTATGAAAGTGGACATGGAGGATGAATGAATAATGGATAGCACACATTCCACTGAGTCATCTGAACCTTACAGGTAGCCAAAGAGACTATCCTGTTAAACATCTCCAGGATGCAGGTAAGTGCAGATGTGGTACACCTCCAGGATGCAGGTAAGTGCAGATGTGGTACATCTCCAGGATGCAGGTAAGTGCAGATGTGGTACATCTCCAGGA
>PVLA01011272.1:0-33332 GCA_004027455.1 Hydrochoerus hydrochaeris
GGCACAGAACCTGACAGCAGGCCACCGGGACAACAGCAATAGGCACAATAGTACATCTGGTTTTCTTCACAATAGTTCTTCCTTCAATCAGGCAGAGCAATATTGAAGGAAATACCAAAATTACAAGAACAGAATATTGAATAGAGTGATACCATTGATCAAAACAGTGATAAAAATATTTGCCCTCAAAGAGATGGCAGAAGAAAGTCCCCCTTATTTGCTATATCACATATAGACATGCTCAGATCTGCAGCTCTCACTGTGGGGTGGATGGATGTTTGATTCTTAGCCTGCGCCCCGGTAGGCTCACAGCCACCCACCAGAGGGGTGAACTGGCTACCCGTTTTCCTAGCGCCCCAAGGTCCAACATGGCATGTCGTGGATCTCAGGAAACACTGACATGGTTCTCGTCCTGGGGCAGCCACAGCTTGCCAAGCCACGGCCATTTACCAGAGCAGCATGCTGGCGGCTGCCTGTTTTCCCAGCACCTCAAGGTCCGGGACAGTGTTTTTATATGAAGTATCATTATGATATAAAGTATCATATGTATACTTTAAATCATCTCTAAATAACGTTATCTACTATTTTGTAAATGATTGTCTTACTGTATTATTTATGAAATAATGACAAGGAGAAACTTGAACATGTCTACTAGAGTCACAGCCATCATAGGTCTGCTATATACTTAACCCATGAACCCTTAGGCGTGGAGCACTCGGGGATACAGCCATTGTTAATATCCTAAATGTATCTTTATAGTCTTTTTCCTGTGTGTTAGAAAATACATAGTTTCTAAAGACCAAAATGAGATCAACAATCTGTTATTTTAATCATGATGTTTTTTCACTTAATGTATTTCTCCAACCCCAAAAATCTCAACATTTAAATTATCACATTAATATTCCATTTTAATATGTAATCTCTTCCTTCTTCGTGGACATGTGGTTGTTCAAAGTTGTAATACCATAGATACACATAAGGAACGGTTTGTTAGATAATCAAAAGTTGTTGTTGGGGTTTGTTTTTTTGGGGGGTTGCCAGTTTTTCTTAGCTTTTTAATTTTTTTTTTCTCTTATTTTAGGGACCCAGAAGGCTTAAGAGTATTTTATTATCTTGTCCAGGATCTGAAGTGCTTGGTCTTCAGTCTTATTGGATTACACTTCAAAATCAAGCCAATTTAGATGGAATATTGATGTGGACATGAGGGGGGTGGGAATAGTTGTTTTAATTACCATTATCAGGAAATTTTTGTGTATATCAAGGCAATATTTTTATAAACTTTGTCTTTAATAAATGTAATAAGGGCTGGGTAATAGCTCAGCAGCGCCGTGCCTGCTTGGCTAGTACGAAGGCCCTGAATTTGTATACCAGTACCTGAAAAAAAAAAAAAAGGTGATAAAGTCCAACTTTTGTTATTTTATAAAAGATCTGAATGTGTGAACTCTCCTTATTTAATTTGTAAAACACAAACATCTTAGGGAAGTATTGCTGAAAAATCTAGCCAAGTATGTAAAAATTACCATTTTACAGGAAAAAAGAATGGGGAAACATTAAAAAATGAGACTGATCAGCAATATTCAGAGGAAGTTCAGGATAGATGACTTAGTTTCTTAAAAAACTGAAAGAGATACAGGCGCAGGGGAACCTATAAAGGAAATTTAGAAGACACATTAATTGCTGGAGGTGTAGGTCAGTGGTGGAGCACTCAAAACCAGCAGCCATTAAAAACAGACCAAGTTGGCCAGGGATGGGAACACACATCTGTAATCCTAGTACTTGGGAGGCTGAGCCAGGAGGATCGCTGCAAGTTTGAGACCAGCCTGGGCTACAAAGTGAGCTGAAGGCCAGCCTGAACTGCACAGGGAGACCCTGTCTCAAAAAGACAAACAAAAAAACTCACCGAGTTGGTACAGATAGTGTGGGAGTTTGTTCAGCAGGTAGATCAAGTTGTGGGGATGATGTTTATTTGCCAAGCCACCGGCTCCTTTTTTGTTTTTCTTTTTTCCTTGTCAGTCTTGCTGTACAGTCCAGGCTGGCCTCAAGCTTACTGCAATCCTCCTGCCTCAGTCTCTTGAGTACTAGGATTACAGGCCACCATGCCTGCCACTTGGCTTCTTGAAACAGCATGGCTTTGTAGGCCTGATGGTACCACCTGTAATTAAGCACTTTGGGAGGCTGAGGCAGGAATATCACAAGTCCTGTCTGGGCCATTTATGTAGACCCTGTCTCAACAAAGAGGTCTGGTGATTACAGCTCAGTACAAAGGCCTTAGACTCAATTCCTGCTACCCCCAAAACAGCTGCATAGCTTCTTCAGGCAAATTGCTGGTTGACTACATAACACCTGCTGTAAGAAGTGGGCCTTGGTAAAAGTCATTTGACTGAAAGGACAAGTGACAGACTTAAACTCACATCCCTGACAGCCCAGGTCCCAATGGTTTTTAATGTGGGCCAATGCTTTTCCCACCATACTTTACTGTGCCTCTTCTAAAGATTATGGGAACTGGGCGTGGTAGTGTATGCCTATAATCCCAGCATTTGGGAGGCTGAGGCGGGACGATTGCCCAGAGTTTGAGGCTAGCCTGAACTACATAACATGACCCTGTCTCAAACAAACAAGATTATGGGAGCAAGTTAGGGAGAGTCTTGTAGTCTAACATGTCAGGTTCCTGACACCAAGTCACACCCTATAAAGGATACTTGGGAACAGTGAAGCAGCCTGGTGGAGAAGAGACAACAAAAAATAGTCCAAATTTTAAAGACACTGAGGACCTTAAAAGGTTTTATAAGTCTCGAACATGGCCACTGCCTAATGATGCCCACAGCCTGTGTGGTTATCGGTAAAGGCATGCTACGCTAAGACGAGTGGGAGCAGAGGAGCGCTCCACTCAGGAGCCTCAATGAGAAGGACGAGGACACGGGCGAGCCCTGGAGAGATTCTGGAAACCAGGCTCCTGGGCAGCTCCAGAGAAGCAGTTGAGAGAAGATGCCATCCCTAGATCTGTGACGCTGTCCGTGGGCAGGAGAAACCAGAGCCTGCAGAGCAGGGAAGAGCCGAGGGGTAGGCACTGTCTTGTCTGCTTAGTGCTCACACAAAAATCGGAGTTTAGTAAGTGTCTATGGCATTGCCAGTTCCTAGAGGCCAGTTTCCGCGGGCCTGAACATCGGACTCACCACTGGCTCCAGCTCACCTTCAAGGAAGGTCACGAACTGCGTAAAGCTACCTGCAGGCTAGCAGCAGCCCCGCGCCCCGCCCCCGCCGAACTAAAGCGCGCGGCGCCTCCCTTTTACGACAGGCCGGAAAGTAACGGCCGCGGCTTGTGCAGCGCGGAGCGGGACTATCATGGGGGTGAGGGGATGGTGGCCTGCTACCCTGCTTCGAGGCGCCGGGAGACCCGGGTGGGGGAGGCTGTGAGGAACTGCGAGGCAAGGGCTCGCGTCGGGAGGAAATCATGGGAGCGAGGTCTCGCGGGGGAAGTGGGCGGCAGAGCTCAGCTAGGGGGTCCCGGGCGGGGCGCTGACGGCGGGGCCCTCTTTGCCTTCAGAAAGTCGCGCTGCAGCTTAAAGCCACGCTGGAGAACATCACCAACCTCCGGCCCCTGGGAGAGGACTTCCGGTGGTACCTGAAGGTGCGGCGTGAGCGGGGCCTGCGAAGGGGCGACCTCCCTGGAGGCGGCGGGCGCCTGGGGCCTCCGGGGAGGTGTGGCCCGCCCTGACCTAAGCGTCTGCAGCGGCGTGAGAAATATTTAATCAGACATTAAATGCTAGGGTTTTTATGCCTAAGATTTTAGGTTTTCTTTTTAACTACTGACAGTCTTGAATTGACAATCTTGGAAGTTTGTAATATTTGTTAAATGTTTTATAGTCTGCAAATAGGTACTAATCGAAGGGATCTAGTAAGGTAAATAATTCACCTCGTGTTTTGTCGGTTAGATTGTATTTATTGTGAAGTAGCTTAATTGTGTGCAAGATATATATATATATATATATATATATATATATATATATATATATTTTTTTTTTTTTTTTTTTACACAGGGTTTCACTATGCAGTTCGGGCTGGCTTTGAACTTACTATGTAGCCTAGGCTTGCCTGGAACTCGCAGTGATCCTCCTCCTTTAGCTTCCTGAATGCTGGGATTAGAGGTGTGACCCACTATGCCCGGTTTATCTACCCTTTCTTCCCCACTCTCCACCGATATGCCTGGTACCCATAGCATGTTCTGCAGAGGTCTTCTTCTTAACAGTTTAAAGTCTTTCCTGTCACAGATCCCAGAGATTCTGCCCGCACTAGTCCAAATCCCAAATCCTTGTGAACCCATCAAAAGTTCTGTCCTGTAAGAAGCCACCCTTGCCTTTTATTTCTAAATATTTCTGAAGTTTTGAGTTCCAGCATTTATTTGAGGAACCAGTGTTCTTTGGTTACAAGAAGCAGAGTCTAGTGATGGAGACAGAAAGATGGTATAACAGCAGTGTGATAAATATGTAAATCAAGGACTGATGGGGCCTGTTGGGACACAGAGGAGTCTCCTAACCAGGCCAAGTGGCTGGGGGCCTGTTGAAACCACTTCCTGTGCCACCTAAGCCTTGAGTCTTCATCTAGGCCATAGAGGCAGGTACCCCAACATGAGACGCCCCTGGATATGTTCTTGGCTTAGAGATAAATCTGGTTATGTCCTTATTAGGGCTGGTTGCAAAGATGGAGAGTGTCAGCAAGAAGGTGAGATATTGTCCACAGCTGCTTTACCAGTATTCTTTTTTCCTCCTATCCCAGATGAAATGTGGCAACTGTGGTGAAATTTCAGAGAAGTGGCAGTATATCCGACTGATGGTAAGTGGTGTTGTCCACCGCACACACACACACACACACACACACACACTTACCTCCTGGCAGAAATTTGGAGAAACTAGCTTGCATCTCTTCAATCCTTTGGATCTTACCTTTTTTGGTTTGGGAGGGCAGACATCAGTGTGATCAGTACTGGGAACAACATACATTTTGTGACAAGGCAGAATTCAAGAGGGAACCCTTCCTCAGTCTCAGTAGGCCTCTCTAGATGCTTTCTGTTGGTGCTACAGATTGAATGCAGGGGTTTGTACACATTAAATATGCACTTGACCACTGAGCTGCACCTCTGCTCTTCAGGACCCCTGTCTTGTCTTAGCAAATGTTGACCTCTCTGGGTCATGGTCTCTTCAGTGAGGTAATAAGTGGTGGGATGGACTCTCAGGAGCCTTGCATTAGATTGGTATGTGACTAGAGGTTCTGTTTGCTCTTTGCCAGGACAGCGTGGCATTGAAGGGCGGGCGTGGCAGTGCCTCTATGGTCCAGAAGTGCAAGCTGTGTGCACGGGAAAATTCCATCGGTAGGTCAGGTTGTGATTACTGGGTTCTGCCAAGCTGGCCCACAGCTTTCTGGTACCAGATTGAGAACAGGCTCATATTACTTGTGGGTGTACAATGGTGTGAGATGCTAAAGCCTATGCAGCTGTCTGTTTTTCCCAGAGCCACATCTGGGCACTAGGGTGGGGCCTCAGTATGAATTCAAGTCAACTTTGTCTTCTCTTTTATGTTTCAGAGATTCTGAGCAGCACCATCAAGCCTTATAATGTAAGTTTGCTGCCCTAGTGGCAGGTGTGGTGGGATTACATATAAACTGGAAATGAAGAGGCCTGGTTTCCAAGATCGTAGTTACATCAGAGGGACATATTATAATATATTCACTCACATGCTTCTTATTTATTGTTTGACTCAGTTGTCCATTTGCTTATTCACTCACTTATCCACCATATACTGAGTGCCTGGTAAAGAAAAGGTTCACTGTTAGGGATTTAGCTCAGAGGCATAAGTGCCTGTCTGGTAAGCGCAAGGTTGTGAGTTTGATCCCTGGTACCAAAAAACAGAAAAGGTTCATTAACAGATTGTTGCAGCACCTCCCAGTAAATGCCAGGCTGTGGGAGCCCATCGGACCTCTAACCCCAGTTAGCTGCTCAGTTTCCATGTCCAAGAGTACTTGCCTTGTCTACATCTTAGGGAACTGGTGAGTCTTCTCCGAAACCGTGGATGGGACAGTAGTTTGGTGCAACCCATGTTGGAGAGTATCAGTGTTATTGCTAGATAGTTGTACAACACTCCATAACATGTCAGCCCCCACGGTGGAAAAAGAGTTGAGTATTCTAGGTCTGTGTAAAGAATGGCAGTTCTTTGTATTTATCTTTTCTTTATTTGATATTTATTAAAAATATCTGAATTATATCAGATTCTCACAATATCTTAAATTGAAGAGAGCAGTTAAATAAGGACTTGCCCTCAGGTCAGTCATAATGTAGCAAAAGACCAACAGGCAACCAAGACCCAACAGAAAAGTGCTTCATCCGTGCTAGACATGCAGTTAAAATGCAGAAAACAATTTTTACGGTGAATGACAGGGTAAGAATGAACATGGGGATGTGGCATTTGAGGTTTCTGAACCTACAGCTCAGGTAGGCATGAGTTCCTGGCTCCCTACCCACAGAGAGATGCCCCCTCCACCCATAGCCCTTTTCGAAGGCTTTAAAAAGGCAGCTCTCTGCCTTTGTTGAAGATAGTAGTTAGCAAAAAGGTTGTGGTTCAGGGTGCTGGGACCATGTGGATTAATGGAGGCTGCATAGCTTAATATTCCATTGGCAGTTTTATCTACCATTTATTGGGTATTAGCGTTAGGTCCTATGCTGGGCTGTTTCACATATTTCAAATTCTCACAGTTAACCTGTAAAGGTTTCCTCAGCTCCGTTTGACATCTTAGGGTTCTTAATGCCCCAAGGAGAAGAGAGGCAGAACTCCCCCTCCTAATCAGATCGCCTAAGCCCAGAACCTACTTCCTCTGTCTGCGGCTTAGTGTCCACTGAGTGTGTGACTGCATGCACAGAGGATGATGACGATTACTGGGAGACAAGATTTAGTTCAGCCACCGAGAACTTAGACTGCTTCTGGGGCATGAGAGAGCCTTGGAAATAGCAGCAAGCTGAAACTTTCTACAGCTATTTAACTGTAACCAGGACATGAGAACAAAAGCATTTGCAACATACTGTATAGGAGTTTTGGTCAGGGGACAGGACTGGAATGAGATGGTTTGCTACATTACACATGTTGACCCAGTTCAAGGACTCTTTCTGGGGTAGAGGAGATGATGGGCAAAGCTATTATCTCTGAAAACAAACTGCTTTTAGTTCTGCTGCCTTTTCCTGCAGACTTGGCTCTAACCCCTAACCATACATCCCAGGAGTCCTGAAATGTTGTCCAGAAAGCCCCTTCTTTTTTCACATTCACTTCACACACACCTTTGGCCAGTACCCCCACAGAGGGCTCGTGGGGAGCACTGCCCAAGCAGGCTTCTTTCCTAGTGGAGGAGTTGTCCCTGCGTCCCATTCTGAGCCCCCAGGGGCAGTAAGGCCCACGTGGCAGGAAGGACATGAGTCAACCTGCGAGCGTAGTTGTGCCCACCTCCGCAGCACACTTCATTTGCAGGCTGAAGACAATGAGAAGTTCAAGACGATTGTGGAGTTTGAATGCCGGGGCCTAGAACCAGTTGATTTCCAGCCCCAGGTAGGTGTGTCCTTTGGGGGGAACCTGTGTCTTTGAGGAGGGAATATACAAAGTGACCACAGAACATTGCTTCCTGCAGAAGCCATGAACTAGGAATTCACCTTTGTAAAAACATGATTGTCACTCATGAAGGGCCTTCTGTATGCTGGGCACTATGCCTGGTTTACCTCACAGCAGCCTCTGAAGTGATGCATCCTCTTTCAGATAAAGAAAGAACTTCAGAGGTTTGCAGCTGTCCAGGGTCACACAGTTAGTAAGCAGTGGAGCTATAATTTGAACCCAGGTCTGTCTGACTCCAGAACCACTGCTCACCACCTCCCCCCATTTGTATACCATTTCCACCTCACGTGAGATTTGTGAGGTAAGGCTGAAGAGGCAATACTATCATCCTCATTTCATAAATAAGAAAACTAACATCTAGAAAGAGGAGTGACATGCCCTGGGTCCTCAGCAAGTCAGGGGTAGTGGAAGAGTTTGCCTCACTCCTGCTTTCTGGTCCAGGGCTGTAACGGAAGAACCACTGTCGTCCAAAGCCAGGTATCAGGTCCTGGAAGTTCAGCAATTACTCCAGAACAGCTGCACACCATGTATCTCCGCCTCCATCCCAGATCTGCTAGAGAAGCCAGTTCACATGTGAGCCCTGTGCCTCCCTTCCCTGAGACTAACTGCTTCCTTCCGTCTCCTGTAGGCGGGGTTTGCTGCTGAGGGTGTGGAGTCAGGGACAGTCTTCAATGACATTAACCTGCAGGAGAAGGTATGTGACTTGGCCTTGCAGGGACCTCTGGCGGGAATTGTCTGACCAGATCAGTAGAAAACTAGTTCTGCATTTTTTGTGCTTTTTGCTATTTAAATGATCACAAGTATGGTGCTGAGGTGCTGCTTAGTGTTCCTGTGTAAAAGAAAGCTGAGATGTGCCTGGCAGAGATGGTAGATAATCTTCACTCAGGCATGAATTAAAATGCTGTTGGCTGTATGTTCAAGCAGTTGCCACTATATGTTAAGTAAGGCATCTAAACAGAAAGAAGTGTACATAAAATATTATTCAGTGAATGAGGACCTGACCAGAGGGTCACAAGGCCCTGACCCTGTGTTTTCCCTGGGAGTCATGGTCAGTATTAACTCAGTGTTTGTAGTGACTTCATAGAGCTAACAAGTAATCATTGTTTCTACACTGTAGAAAACTCATGCTCAGGCCCCAAAGAAAAGGCAAAAACTTCCTTCCAAGCTGGACGTAGTAGCAGGGCCTGTAGTCCCAGTGCTTGGGATGCTGAGGGAGACAGATAAGGTGAGCCCAGGAGTTCGAGACTGCCTGGGCAATGTGGTGAGACCCTGTCTCAAAACAAAAGCAGAGAACTTCACTCCATTTGCGTGGCCCCTACTAACAGTAGCTGGTATTTACTGAGCTCTTCTTGGTGCCAGGTACTGTGCTTAACATGTTTCCTCACTGCGTTCTCCCCACATTCAATCTGAAGTCTGTCATCCCTTTTTTAATACAAGACAGAACTGAGGCTTGGAGTTCGGTGACTTACGCACAGACACAAAGCTGACAGCTGGGGTTCAGGCTCTGTGGCTCTCTTGGGTCCTGTATGGTTGCGAGTGTCTGAGCCAGTCACAGAGTGGGCTGGCCTCAGGTCCTCTTGTCCACTCTGCAGAGTGATCCATTCTGTGCCATGAGGCTAACACTGTCCTCTTACGCCATAGGACTGGACTGACTATGATGAGAAGGCTCAGGAGTCTGTGGGAATCTTCGAGGTCACACACCAGTTTGTGAAGTGCTGAACCCTCTTGCTGCACACTTCTCTTAAGAACTGAGAAGACACAGAGTGGCCCAGGCAGTGACACCCGCAGAGGCTGGTGCCCACATCCTCATCTCCTGGCAGCTGGGCTCATCTCCGTCTGCATGCTGGGCTTTGTCTTAGCTCCCAAGCCTCACCAATAAAGCCTCTGCTCTGGCTCTACTGGTGCTGAGGGAAGAGTCAGGGAGCAGCCCCTCCCTCCACAACCGGGAGTTCATGCTGGAGCTCTGCTTCCTGGCACCTTCCTTTGGTCTTAAGTCCCTGATCCACTTTGCAAAACACGCAGAGAGCACACACTTCTAAAGGCTCTCCAGCTCATGGAGAGGGGGCGGGTCGACCCAGAGGATAGAAAGTAGCAAAGCCAGTGGCAAAAAAGGACAGGGAAGCCTGTAGAATGGTGCCAGGAGCCCAGCAGTCCTGAGCCAAAACACTGCACTGGCCAACTTTCCTCTCCAGTAAAACGCAGACATCTGTTAGCTGGTATCACTTCACACTCTGGGGCTAGAGGACTTCACTAGCTCGCCCCCAGCCCATTCCTGGCTAACTGTCATCAGGTCTTTGATCGCTTGCTGTGATGGGCATTCCCGGCCCATCAGGAGCATTGGTGTGAAAAGTTCTTCCTTGTGCTCAGCCTCTGTGCTCCCTGCAGTTCCATGTGGATCCTGGTCCCCCCCACACCATGGCCACACTTCACATGTTCTGCCTCAGGGCAATACTTCTAAGCTATGAACAGAGTGACCAGGAGCTGCTCATGGGCCCAAAGATCCCCACACTGCAGCAAGTACGAGACCATGAGAGGATATGCATGTTTTCACTCTGGTGAACCCATTGTAAAAGCTCTACCACAGCCCTTACTTCTCCCCTGTTCTACTGGAACCTGGAATTCTTTGGGAGAAAATACTATCTGTGGCCATGACTTTCCGTGAGTGAGGGAAGTGGCAGCCATGTCCTAGGTTTGCTAGGGAGAAAGAAATCTTTTGGTTTCAGGCAAAGCTGGTTGTGTTCAGGAGTAGTGAACAGGTGCCTACCTTGTGCCCTTTCTAGTATGACAGCACATTGTGTCCTCTAGGTCACCTGCAGGCCTGCTAGCCTAGGCTCTTCTGCACCTGACAGCAGGGCTTCTGCAGGCCTCTCCACCAGCCTGCCTCCTGCCCCCTGCCCAGTCTGCTGCCTCAGCTGGAAGCAAGTCACACAGGAAACACTGGCCGGAGGAGGCAGCTTTTCTGCTTTTAGTCTCTGTACCAGCCAGCTTGTAAGTTCAAGACGTCAAACACTAAAGAGCTCAAGGATTTTCATTATATTTTAAATTACTTTGGACCTTGGGGCAGAACTCACATGGTCCTTAACAGGCTAAAAGCATACTAGGAAAGATAGAAAAAATATTCAGTAAAAGTCAATACTCATTTTTAAAAAAGCCTTAGCAGCTAGGAATTAAAAGGAACTCTCCTCACTGCACAGCGTATCTGCAGAAAACCTAAAGCAAGTGCCATGTTTAATCAGTGACGAAATGTTTGAAGTACTATAGTCAAGGTCAGGATGAGACGAGGCGCTGTCAGTCATGGCTTCTGTTCGTTGTGCTGGGGATGCCACTGGTGTGGTGCAGAGATGGAAACTAAAGTGAAAGGGTCAAGAAGGGAGAAGACTCCTGGGCAGGGAGGGGTCTGAGACGGTCTCCCTATGCAGCCCAGGCTGGCCTTGAACCCAGCAATCCTGCCTCAGCCTCTAAGTGCTGGGATTTTAGGTATGTGCCACCACACCCAGCCAGCAACTCAGTTCTTCACAGATAATGATTCTCAGTTTGCTCCAAAAGAACAGATGCTGGGTTTAAGATTAATTTACAGAAATTGAAGCATTTCAGCACACTGCTTATAATTCAAAAAAGATACCACAATAGCAACCAAAAAATATCCCCTCAAAAGTAACTAAGAACTTTCTGTCACATCTACAAAGAGGTTCATTACTGAAAAATGTTAAAGCCTAATGAAATGAAAATCTGTAGTACTGATGAATAGCAAGCCTTGATACTATAAAAGTACTGAAAAGTTGATACAAAGAATGAGTTTGGGCCAGGGATATAGCCTAGTGGCATAAGTGCCTTTCTGGCAAGCACAGGACCCTGAGTTCAATTCCCAGTACCACAATAAAGAATGAGTTTATAAGTGCTTACTGAAGTCTCAACTTCTCTAGTGGAATTTGATTCTGAAACTCCCCCTGGCTGCTGTCACAGTCTGTCTTTATTAGGCCATGGCTGTTGAGCCAGGAGGTATTGGCCCTGGATATGCAAACAGCCCAGCAGAACAGGAACCAAAGGAACCTGTTAATACATGAAACTACTTAATGACAGATGGTGTTGCAGATCAGTAGGTTAAACATTAACTCATTGATAAATGTGCAAGAGTAGTTGTTAAATTTCTTATAGTAAGTTTGGAACCGTACTTCCTGTGGCATTCAAAGAAGTACTCCAAGGAGCAGTGAGCTTCAGTGCTTTGGTGCTGTACTATGTGGGCATAGCAGGTCCCTGGCCTCAGTCTGGTTCCCTGTAAATGGGGTAAATGCCTCCCCTCTTGGGATTTTGTTTGCTACATCTGAAAAATGAGGGCACGTTCAGCTCTGAAAAGCAGCACAAATAGCACGTCTAGGTTCTACCCCTCATTCCCTGCCCCATACTCCAAAATAGTGTCCCGTGGATGCTCCTGGAAATGGAGAGTCCTAAATTCTCTTCTGGGTCTTTTTGCGTTCTGTGAGGTTCCTCTGTGTGCTCTCACATTTCCCACACTCCACTTTTCTAAGGGCCATTTCTAGTAGCATTTTTCTTAACTAGACCTTTGTGTAAAATCTTGGGCTTTTGTGCCAAATGAAGGTTGGGTACAGGTAGGCCACAGGGACTCTGCTGATTCCCAGAAAGGCCAGAAACCCCAGGAACTCTGCCTGGCTGGCCATGGCAGTCATTGCACAATGTTTGTCTCCACTGCTTAGTGAGCCAAGCACCATGGAGGGGGTGGCTTTCATACCAGCCCTTTTGAAGGTTACAGGAATCTTGCATGTTATTTTGCTTGTGCATCTGAATGTTCCTTTAGTGCATCTTCCCTGAGAGCCTCTTCTGCACCATGCATTTGAGAAAGGGAGCTGGGTCAGACCCAGGGTCCTGCTCTGGAGCAAGGGGTCAAATGAAGTGTAAGCCATTAACTAATATAGTAATTCACAAAGTAATTCATAGCTATGCACTAAATTGCTGGGTGAACTTGAAATACAAGATTGTTTTCATGGCCCCATTTTACTCCTACCAAGTGAGCCTTTCTCAGGTTGAGGCCTGGGATTTTCCATGGAGAAGCATTCCCAAGGAGAGCTGATCGCTTGGCTAGGTTTCACAGCAGGGTTTGCTGTCAGTTGCTGCAGGGATCAGATGAGTTCATGCAGGCCACATGCTTAGTGCATTATTGGGCTCCGTAAGCAGGAGCCAAAGGCAGCAGTTAGGATTCTCAAGCGGCTTAGGAACCACTGGGAGCCAGCCCAGGACTCATGTCTGTCCCTGGAGAGGGGGCCAGGCTGACAGGCCTGCCTGGGTCTCCTTGCATCTAGTGCTAACTCATGCCTGGCCTGCCTGATCTCTGAAGATACCCAAGGAATCTGGCTGTTTCTTTTCAAATGAAAAGACTTAAAACTGCCTGAGAGCTGCTGCTTACCTCTCTTTAATCTGGAAACAGCAGTGATATCCATCAAAATAAAAAGGCTCCAATAAAAAATAACAGATAATTAACAAATATCAGTGAGGACATGGAGGAACAGAATTTCATCCCCTGCTGGTGGGACTATATGATGGTCTGAAAGTCTGGCTGCTCATAAGCAACTAAGCAGTTACATGACCGGGAAGTTCCACTTCTAGGTATGTACCCAAAGGACTGGAAACATCTACATAAAATGTATGTCACACACCTGTAGTCCTAGCTCTCTGGAAGGCTGAGAAAGTAAGATCCTAAACTGGAGTCACCAATTTAGTAAAACCCTTTCTTAAAGGGAGGGCGGGCTTAGGAGCTGAGGCAGGAGGATCGCTATGAGTTCAAGACCAGCCTGGGCTACACAATGATTTCAAGTCCAGCCTGCACTACATAGTGAGACCTTGTCTCAAACAAAAAAACAACAAAAAACGGGATGTAGGTCACTGTACAGGTTCTGGGCTTAATCCTAAGTACCCCACCCTCCAAATCTAATTTGCAAACATTCACAGCAGTATTATTCAAATAGCCTCAAAGTGTAAAGAACCTAACTAGAAATGAGGGAATACTGAAAACATAGTAAGTGAAAGAAACCAACTATAAAAGGTCACATAGCATGATTTTATTAATATGAAAATTTCAGAATAGGAAAATCTGAGCAGAAAGATTAGTGATTGTCTAGGGCTTGGGGAAGTTATGAGGCTGGAGGAACAGTGCCTAGTAATAGGTATGGGTTTTCTTTCTGGGAAGAGTATCGGAAAATGTTCTGACTGTGGTGATGGTTACAGTAACTATATGCTGAAATAACTGCATTATGCACTTTATCTGGTATGTGAATAAAGCCAGGGGGTAGGCATGGTTTTGCATGCCTTGTAGTCCTAGCACTTCGGAGGCTGAGGCAGGAGGATCACTGTGTGTTCGAGGAAGCCCGGGCTACATAATGAGTTTAAGGCCAACAGGGACTATCTAGTGAGACCCTGACTCAGTCAATCAATGAAGAGAGAAACAAAGAAAAAGAAAGGCTTTTTAAAAAAACGTATGTCATATGGTAGCCAAAAACCTAGTCTGGGGGTACTGGAAGCACTTTGAAAAGGAGCAGATACGCCTCCAGAGGCCCATGTCTGCAGGTGTGCCACACCGGCTCAGAGGTCATGGACACAGCCACCTGCACAAGCAGGGGAGCTGCTCTAAGGTCAGAACAGCAAGGACTAAGTGACAAAGTTCACTGTCCTGAGCTGGGAGGCCAGCTGGTGCCACATGTCATTACTGTATGCATGAACAGAGACACAGGGCGCTGGACAGTCTGCCACTTAGGTGACCTCCCCAGCCCCGCAACCCATGCAGAGCTCACAGGATCGAGGCAGCCAGCGTGCTTCCCAGAAAGAAAAACCCTCCCTATTAATAGAAGAGCTTCACAGAGGGAGAGTTCTGCACACATGTGAAAGGCTTATGTATGAGCCCTGCCTAGGCTGAGGCCTAACAGTTAAGTGTCTGCCATCCTAGCTACCCATCATGTGATTCTCAGACCAGCACAAGAGTAGGGCTTGTCATAATGCTGAGCCCTGTGATAGGCCAGTAGGCACCAAAGTGCGCAGTCCGGGACATTTGCCCCAAACATCTGCATTCAGTACAGTTTGTCAGCCCTGAAAGACTGCTGACACATGGGTCATACGTGTTAATGCTACGGGGAGCTTCCTGTCTAGGGCTCAGCACTTTGCTCGGGAACAGAAGGGAAGGCTAAGTAGGCATCCACAGGGCAGTAACAGAACACTCAATTTCAGCTGTGTGTTCAGTGCCACACCTGTTGTTAACCTTTGTAACAGCTCACACTACAGGAATTCCTGCTTTGTTTTGTTTTGTTTTGTTTTGTTTTGCTGAGACAGTCTCATTGTGCAGTGAAGGCTGGCCTCAAACTCAGCAATCCTCCTTCCTCAGCCTCCTGAGTGCTGGTATTACAGGGGTGCGCCACCACACCTGGCAACGCTGTAGGACTTAGAAAAGAGAATTAAATGAAGTAATACACTGAACATGACTTGGGACTGACATTTACCAAACTGCAAACCCAGCTATAGCAGTGACTCACTAGGAAGCCACTGAGGATACAGTAGGATTAAACACAAAACCCCTTCCTTTTCAAAAATCAAGTTAAAAATACCCATCTTCCCATATGACTGCAGTGTTGTAACAATAAACTGGTGAGAAAATAAAGTTCTGGGGTTGCTCCACTCAGTGGAGAGGTTCTCTACTGCAAAAGGTTGCCCAGTGTCTGCCCACATACTTCAGATGTGCCCATTCTAAATCTGCATCGGGCTGAAGAAGGGTAAGACAGCAGTCTCCAAGTCCATGGGAAGAAACTTTATTGCAGAGCAGTTTACTCCTCAGGAAAACAAAGACACCATGCCGAGTGAGAGAGGTAAGTTTACAGAGAGGATAAAACTATTTCTTGTATCATCTGAAGAGCCCGGGCCCAGCAGGAACTCACTGCTAGCTAAACTTACAGCTGCAAAGTTCTTCCGTGTGGATTGAGAAATTAGATTTAAAAGAAATTTAAGAACCATTTCCAAGGAACATTTTTATTTTATTTCTGCTTAAATAATACATAACCCTGAGTTGTTTTTCTAAACCCTATCTCCTGATCAAGAGGCCTTAAATCTCTCATTATGTTTAGTTGTAATCTTGTCCTACTCAGAAATGACATGTTTAATTTTAATTTTTGTTCTTGAGACAGGGTCTTGCTATGTAGTTCAGACTGGTCGTGAACTCACTATGTAGCCTTGGCTGGCCTCAAACTCTAACTGACCCTCCTGCCTCAGCCTCCTTGAGTGTTGGGATTACAGGTGTGTACCACCACATCCAGCCAATATGTTTAGTTTTAAAACCCTGATCTTACAGCTCAGGCACTGGCTGCTTAGGCATCTATGATAAGTTTAAGCACAGAGTAGCACCTACTAGCTGCATGGAAAACCATTTTTGCAAGAGGAAACAACAAAAGCTGTTCACCCACCTGCAAGCTAAGTTTTGATAGATTTGCCTTCAAAGACATCAAACATGTCTTCTAAGGACTTCTCAACACACTGCAGAAACTCCCGGGCATTGCGTCCTGGGTAGGAAGAGATATTGCAGCCTATCCAATTGTCATGAACAGCATAGGCAATGCCGAAACCATCAGGGACCACTGGGGCAAAGCCACCAAGGCTCACCGCGGGGCTGTGCAGCGTGCTGGTGGACAGGATGCTGTGGTTTATCTGGCCATATGCAGGGTCGCGGTAGAGCTCAGGCAGGGCAGTCCCTTTGGCTGTTGCCAGGTACCGCAGAGCAAACAAGTGTCGGTCAAAGCCCTGGCCTGTCAACAGACAAAATGGAAAAAGAATCTCAGAACTGAAACGACCGTAGACAAACCCTCCAGCCATGGTGGGAATCCTCTTCCCAGCACCCTGCAGAGAGGAAGAAGGGTCTGTCTACCTCTGCATGCATACCTCCAGCACACTTATTTTTGGAGCAGCTCATTCCAGAATATTTTACATTATTTTAAAAACATATTTTTAGCTGTCAACTGCTGAACTTAAAACTGAGCGTAACATGGGAACATGGTATTAAAAACTGAGTCACATTTTGCTGAATAGGCTTATGTCAGACTTTGGCCCACAGAACTATAAATTTATGTTGTTTTAAAAAAATAAATAAGTGACCAAATCCCAATAGATCTCCAATATCACTGTCCTACAAAACATGTATCAGTCATCAGCCATGATGACTCCCCTATCTACTAAGAAAAAAAAAAAGATAAAAACAGAGTCACAGTCAAACTGTCAAGATCATAGAAGAAAGCTAGACTCAATAACTAAGACATGGGGCTAGAAGTGTAGCTCAGTGATACAGCATGTGCTGAGCTCTGTGAGGCTGACTCAGCCCCCAGCACACATGCATACACACACACAAAAAAAAAACTAAGACAAAACTCAAAGTCCAGTCCACATCCGAAAGGCCAGATTGAGCTGGCCTTCTGTTTGCTGTGTGACACCAGACCAGCAGTCCCACTTTCCCACCTACGAATGGAAAAGGACTCCAAGGTCCCTTTCGGTTTCAGGACTTTATAGCTACACAGAAGGACTGGGTTAAGGAATCCATCATGTCCTTTCCAGGTCTTAAATTTTATCACCAAAAGATGAAGCAGGAATGCACTTGAAATTAGGAAGAGCTTCTGAGGTGTTCTATTTATAGGGAGGCAGTACACTACCTGTGAGGAGAAGGGAGAGAGGCTGTAGCTTAGAAATTGTGTTACAGCTGAAAGTGACCTTAAATGAGGTCCATTTCTGTGGAGGACATGAGGTCATTCTGATCCCTAGTGGCCAGTCTGGCTCTTCAGACTGCTAGGGTGGAAAGCATTCTGGGAGGTGGTGGGTATAATAAACCCTGTGACAGCCCAGAAATCAGGTGTAGGATGGAATATTCTACAAACTGACCAGGTACCAAAGGTCCCAGGACCCAAGGGCGTGCTCCCCACCCCGCCTCACCCATTGCTGCCTCTTTGGTCAGCTGGCCATGATACTTGGAGCACTCAGCCACCATCTGGCGGAGCTCGCTAGCGCTGTGCTTGGAGGACTCCCTGACAAAGGCCTCGGAGCACCTCTTTGTGAAGATGGAGGCTGGCCGGATGGTCTCAGTGCGACCATGCTTGAAGGCTGCAGTGCTGCAGGACTCGTAGGTGGCCACTGTCTGCCCATACTGCCGCAAGAAAGCCATCTGGAAGGCCAGCTGGGCCACTGCATCAGGGCTCAGCTTCTGCTTCTTCAAGAATTCTTTGCCTGCTCTCTGAAACTGGATATAGTCAATGGTTAGGGTTTTCACGGTGGCATCAAACTTTTCCTTAGCAGCCATGATGCCTGCCTTTAGGGCATCGTTCAGCTTGAAGCTGAGTCTCTGCACACACGCAGAGGAGTTGGTGGTAGCTGGCTGGTTCTGGGGAGTTATTGCAGGGGTCTGGGTGCTATCTTTAAATACTTCATTGAGAAACCTGAGCACTGCCACACCATCACCCCATGCATGCTCGAAGTGGACAGCAGTGGAGCCATCCTGGGCTACAATGAGGTTAAAGGACTTGTCAAACCATCGGTTTGTGCCATCTCCATGCAGCATGGTGTGAGACAAGTGGATGAGGTCCTTGATGGGAAAGTCATCCAGGCAGAGGCAGAACACAGCAGAGTCCACTTTCCACAGGGTCTCCTCATTGCCACCATGCACCAGCTTCTGCCTGAGCGCTGCCCACACGTCGCGGTTCTCGCTGGTCAGGAAGGTCAGAGGAAGCTCGGGCGCAGGGCTGCTGTCCTCGAGAATATACTTCAGGTGAGCCTGGATCTCTGAGGGGCTCACGATGTTCCCGTCTCCATCCAGGACATCAAAGACATAGAAATGTCCTTTTCTTAGGACCAGGAGGTGTCTGGCCTTGTCGTCAGTAAACAGTTCATCCCGACTGGGTTTGGGTAAGCGAGTTGAATTGAAAAGCCGAAAATACTGGGACATGTCTAGGGGATATGCATTGACCAAGTACGCCCCATACCAGGACAGAGAGGAAGGCACAAAGCTGATGAGTCTCTTAAAGGTGTTGGTATCACTTTTGGCAGGGTTCAAGTGAAACACCTCTGGTTCCAGAAGGCCGGCCCGCAGCGTCTTCAGAAACCGGAGGGCAGAAACAACCAGATTGGTTGCCCGGATAAGCTGGTCATTGTATCCAGATTTCGGGTCAGGATTGAATGCCATAAATGGATTAAAGTTCAGAACAATGGAGTCTCGAGAAGCTAAATACATATCAAACCAAGGCCCTAGGGAAAAATAAAAGAGAGAGAGAAAAGAGAAAAGCCAACATAAAGAGTCAGTGCAGCCCCTAAAAATAAAATAAAATATTCTGGCACAGGCAGTAGAAATGACTTCCACTTCCACAGGGTGGGATTCCATGATTATTTTTTGACTGCGCAATAATTTCTGACACATACACGGGATCACACAATCGGTGATGGCCTTTTGCATCTGGATTCTGTGACTTTTGATGTTTTTGAGGTTCATCCATGATGTAGCGTTCATTTCTTTTGATTGTCAATTAGTGTTCTATTGTATGAATATACTACATTTTGTTTATCCACTCATCAGCTGATAGACATCTGGGTATTTCTACTTCTTAGCTGTTATGGATTATATTGCTGTGAACCTTCATATGTAAATTGTTATGTGGACATATGCTCTCATATGAACATATGTATATAGATATATGGACATATGAACATATATATAGATAGATACAAATATATATACATATATAGTAGATATAAATATCTATAGATAGTAGAGAGTAGTATATAGACAGTAGTATAGTAGATAAGATATCTGAGTATATATCTATATCTATCTACATACATGAATGGAATTGCTAGGTTATGAGGTACATTTCTGTTAAGCTATTTTTTTTTCAGTACTGAGGACTGAACTCAGTACTGAACTCAAACCTTCCTACTGAGCTATATCCCCAGTCCTTTTTAAAATTTGAGACAGGGTTTCACTAAGTTGCTAAAGTACCCAGGCTGGGCTCAAATTCACAATCTCCTGCCTCAGTCTCCCATAGTTCTGGGATTACAAGCAAGTGCCACCTCATACTTGGCTCTGTTAAACCTTTTTAAGAACTTTCAGGTCATTTTCCAAAGTGGCTGTATGTAAGGGTTACAATTTCCCATCCTCACTCACACTTGTATTTTTTTTTCCCATGAGATCTCACTGTGTTGCCCAGGCTGACTGCCAACTCCCTGCCTGCTGCCTCAGCCTCCCTAGGAGCTGGAATCCAGGTGCACACCACCATGCCACCTCACCTAGCTTGCATGTCTGTGACTGAAGCCATTCTGGTAGGTGTGAAGTAGTATAGCATTGTGTGTGATCTGCATTTCCCTAATGTCTATCAACTGGTCATTCTTCCCATTCTATTTCCTTTCTTGGTTCTTAAGGGAATAAAATACAGTGACACTGCATGCTGGAACTGAATGGTTAATTCACACTCCATCTCTGTAGGTTTCTCTTGCTTCATCTCCTTGCAGGGACAGTATTCACCCTCATATGTCTGCTTAATGGCATGTGGTGAATAGTATTCACTATCCTTCTGAGTGCTGGCCACATCTGTACACTCTTAGGACATACTCAGAAAACAATCAGAAGTAACTATCAGTGCATGGCTATCACTCTGCTCTTTGCAACCTTGTGGATGTTTTGGCTTAAAACTTCCAGAAGCGATTTTTTTTTAACCAGGAAATGTACCTGCTGGGGTAAGCAAACATGGATAGACTATAAACAAAGACCATCTTCAATTGGGGAGAATCAGCTTCCCACGTAGTGGGGGGGGGGAATTAATCAATGCAAATTTATCTGTTATTTGCTTATCAGTCCATGCATTTCATTCCATTCTTTGAGAATCAAAGGTAGGCTCTTGTCCAGGGTATTCAGAGGGAAATAGGACATGGTCTTTAGTTCCTAAGAACTCTGGTAAAGGCAACAAATAACTCACATGTAACGCAGTGCACTCAAATGGTAAGAGAAAAGAACTACCAGTGGGTAAAACATATTTGATGAAAGAAGACATAAATTCATGCTTCTCACCCCCAGCCTATTCTTGAGTAAATTATTTCTAAAGAAACATAAATCAGTAAGGCCAAGAGACTGGAAAAGAGCAATATTAGAAGCTCAAAGGTACTCAATGACCAAAACAGACTCATGAAAGGCAATTCTGAACTGCAAAAAGAGACAAAAAAGAAATAACCTGACACCGGAGCTTCCCAAGTGCTCAGTACTTGGTAGCTTAGATATAGCTGGTTGAAAAATAATTAGATTATCATCATCAACTCATTATTCCCTCCCACTCTCTACGATTTATTCTCTGAAATAAAATATAAGTCACTGGTGAGTCTTAAATCTCCCTCCTCACTGTATCTATAGTTGAGCCCTCCCACCTTCCTCACTTATCTTGCCCTATAAACGAGCAACCTTTTCTGGAAAACCACTACTGGGGAAATGAAATCCAAAATCACAACCACTAGGGGCACCACAAATAAGGTGCTTAGCAAAATCACATTACCTTGAAGCCCCACCCTCATCCACAGAGCCTCCAA
This sequence comes from Hydrochoerus hydrochaeris, assembly GCA_004027455.1. Classification (NCBI taxonomy): domain Eukaryota; kingdom Metazoa; phylum Chordata; class Mammalia; order Rodentia; family Hydrochaeridae; genus Hydrochoerus; species Hydrochoerus hydrochaeris. Next base: position 21,234 of record PVLA01011272.1, read on the forward strand.
GGCTTTTTAATATCTCATTCATATTGAAAACAACAAGGAAAGATGAAGAAGCACACAGAAAAAAGCAGCTTGGAGGAGACACATTATGAATGGAGAAAAAACTTAAAAAAAAAAAAAAGCTCCGAGGTAAATGCTGTATTTAAAAAAAAATTTAGAGGAGACCTAAAGATGGCGGATTGATAGGTAGCACGATTGAGAGCCTCTCTGAGAAAAACTCAGATGCCAGAATTTAACACCGTGGAGAAGACCAGACGAAAGGAGAGGAATTCTCACGACCCAGGGAGAAACTGAGGAAAAAGAAAAGTAAAAAGAAGAAGCGTGGATGAAGGGCTGGAGCTAGGCACGCTCCCATTGCTGTACTGGGTGCATCTTAGAGTCAGGAGACTTACAATAGAGCTGAGGTCGTGGCCCTGCCGAGGGTGGGGCTTGGTGAGCTCAGGACCCTTGGCGGGAGGAGACGCTGCAACAGGGAGTGGAAACAGTAAGTCAAGCTGCACAGACTTTGGTGAGTGCTGAGAACTAGGTTCCCCAGAGTGGGGTGACCAGCTAGACGACATATTGGAGTTGGGCAGGACAGGCTTGAATCAACAACTGAGGTGGCATCAGTTGGCAGCTCCTGGCCCAAAGTGGATTGGTGGGATCTGCTTGGACTAGGCCATGCCCCTGGTTGGGATGCAATAGCCAGGGATGAGGCTGTCCTGAACCTGTAACATCTGCAGGGCACACACTGACAGGCTGAAGACACTCACTGGCCTGGAGGGGAGGGGCTAGCCCACATCACCCCTGCATGTACCTCACAGATCAATAACAGGCTGGAGAGAGCAGCAGTCCCCTAGCCAGTATGCTTCAGAAAAACTGTAAGCAATACAAAATGGACCTGAGACCTCTGCCATTCGCCTGTCTGAAAGAAACCAGAAACACGACAAGACAAAGAAACAGCAAAAAGCCTCCAACTGCTGATCCAGGGAGTATAAGTCCAGGAGAGGTGAATGCAGAGGAGATCAAGAGCAGCAAACATGCAGTATCAGACATGGCCTCATCGGAAATAAAGAAATACTTCTGTGACCTCATTGATGAATTTAAATCTGAAATTCTAACTCAGGTGAAGCAAGATATAAGAAGATTAATAAAAGAAATGCTGGGGACTCCTTAAGAAGACACAAATGGAAGAATGGAGGAATCCAGAGAAAGGAGAGAAGCCTTTGATGAAGAATATAAACAAAATCTAGAATACATGAAACAGATCCAAAGAGAATATCAGGAAATTAAAAACTTCATTGAAAGCTGGCAAAACTTCTTGACAGAAACTAAAGACAGACTTTCAAAACTTGAAGATAGATTTGCAATGTATGATCCAGAAAGGAAGGAACTTTTAAAAATAACAAGGAACCAGGAAGTAACAAAGGCTAGAAGACGACAAGAGGATTTATAACTTAAGAGTAAAAAATGTGAATGAAGATGCAGGGACAAATACAAATGAAATAAAAAGGCTATTCACAGAAATAATTAAGGAAAACTTCCCAAGCATAGGAAACAGAAGTGATGTTCAGATATATGAGGCATACAGAACTCCAGCCAGCTACAACCAAGACAGATTTACACCCAGATATATAATAATCAGAATCCCAGAAATCCATCACAAGAACAGAATATTAAAAGTGGTCAGAGAAAAGAAACAGATTACCTATAAAGGAAAAATCAAAATCACAGTGGACTTCTTGATGCAAACTATCAAATCAAGAAGAGCTTGAAGCAAAGTATTCCAAGCCCTGAAAGAAAATAACCTCCAACCCAGACTGATGTACCCTGCAAAACTGTCTCTCAAAATTAATGGAGAGACAAGATATTTCTACGACAAAGAGGAACTGCGGAAGTTCGGGACCACCAATCCAACCCTGCAAAGAATACTGAAGGACATTCTAGAAGAGAGAAGAAAATCACCAGGATTCCAGGAACAATGGCAGAAAGGCCTCAATGAAAGGGGGAGACAGTGGAATGAAGGAGAAAAGTAAACAACAATGATAGAAAAATAGCATAGCAGAGGTGAGGCAGAGAAGATTGGCTATGTCACTGTTTTGTCTTGACTGATTTTATTAGAATCAAGTATCAAGCCTGAGAGTAGAGGCAACTACTCTGAAGATGATAAGATTCAATAGGATACCCATTCTGGTTTGATTATTAACTGCCTTTGAAGTCCTATGTCTCCAACGTTTGGTTTTTATTAATAGTGCTTTGTACTGCTATGTTTAATTATACTATGCCTGATGAGATAGACAATTTTATTGAAAACAACAAGAGACATCATAGTAACTACTGTAGATCACCTAGTATTGTGGTTTTATGTCCTTTTCATTTCATGTTTCTCTAGGAATTTGTGTTGTCGACTTGTTTTGATTTGTTTTTCCCTCTAAGACAGAAAGGCTAGGTATATGTGTAAAGACTTATACATGTGTAGAACTTCTAAACAGTTTATGAGAATTGATTATAGTTATTGTAAAAAATAAGAGAGGAAAAGAAAGTGCTCTAAAGGATATAACTGCATGTATGTTTAAGTGTGTAGGATTCATAACCATATTACTAAGTTTTTGTTGGATAGATGAACAGAACTGGTTGCAGTCTCACTGTTTAAATGTCCACTTTGCATGCTTTACTTTTGTAACTTGAACAACTACTTCTAAGAGGAAAATATGTAATTATCAACTAGTGATTTCTTACTGTTTTTGAAATTATGTATTATTTCTACCCTTTCTGTTTCATTTTTTTTTCTTTAAATAAAAAAGACATATCTTTTGTGATGTGAAAAAAAAATTCAAAGAACAAAAACACTTGGAGATAACCACAGTATCACCTGCCTCTAACTGTAGCCACTTAGGATGCTGAAACAGGAAGATCGCAAGATCGAGGCCAGCCTAGCTAATATAGCGACACATTATCTCAAAATAAAAAGGAGTAGGGATGTAACTTAGTACTTTCTGGGTTTAATCTGCTGTACAAGGGGATGGGGAGAGCTGTTGAAAAGAAAAGAAAAAAAAAGAAAATCATAAATTACAAACTCAATAGAAAGGTCAGAAGATAAGTAAATCTTCCAGACAACAAAAGCAAAAGACACACACACACACACACACACAATCAGAAAAGATTAAAAAAAAATCAAAGGACCAGGGTCAGAAATTCTGCCTCTGAATAAGTTCTAGAAAGAAAAGGCATGAAAAATGAAAAGGTAGAAATAAGAAAGAGAATTGAGTTCCTGGAGTCAAAGGAATCACAGAGTGATCCAGCACAGTGGATGAAAACAACCCCACACCAAAACACATCCTCAGAATTTCAGAACACTGGAGACAAAGTGAAATACCTAAAAATTTCCAGAGACAGAGAGACAAGAAGAAGCAGTCAAAGGATCAGGACTCAGAATCACATGAGATTTAACAAATGTAACACTGGAAGCTGAAAGACAATGGAATCTTCAGAATTCTGTGGGAAAATGATTTATAATCCAGGAGAACAAATTATCACTGAAGCAAGACGCAGTTTTGATTTCCTTGGTTGTTATAGTTTATATCTAAAATGTCCCCCAAGTCTCATGCGCTCATAGGTGGGGCTTTGGGAGGTGCCTGGATCACAGGTGTGTGACACGCATTACCTGACCAGTTTGATGATGAGTGTGGAGCTGAGGTAATGTTGGGAGGCGAAGCCTGTGGGAAGAGGTGGGTCACTGTGGGCATGGTGTACGCATATCCTTCTTTTCCCTTGGTCCCTCTCTGCTTCCTGCTGCCATGCAGTAGGTTGTTTCACCTCTACCATGCCCCGTGGCCATCCTGCTTTGCCTTGCAGCCAGCCAGATATGGACTGAAACCTCTTCAAATTTGGAGCCGAGAGAAATTCTCCTCCTTTAACTTGTGGGTGTTGGGTATTTTGTCTCAGTGACAAAAAGTAACTTTGACAATGTCCTAAACACAGACACCAAGGGTGTATGTGCTCTAACAAAATAAAAGAAAGGTCAATGAAGGATAAAATACAAAACCCAAGAAATAGGAGTCCCAGCAGGAGAAGAATGAGGAAATGCCCTAGCAGATGGTTAAAGATCCCAAGAGAGCAGTTTCGCCACAGGCCAGCAGTTTGCCATCAGATGGGAGCAAGCCAAGCTCTGGAAGACATTTTGTCAAGAAAACCAAAATTAACAGAATAGGTAGTGTGCTGTCATATCCTCAGAGATTTAGTCCAGTTGTGAGGTGGGTGGGGATACATTATTAAGCATAGAGAAAACTAAAAAAAAAAAAAAAAATGCAATCAACATTAACTTCAGAGGAACAAAAAGTTTGTCTAGGAAAGGAAAACCAATCCCAGTATGCTATATAATTCAGCTGACCATAGATAGCATTTATATGATCATGATAGGACAAACATGAGATACTGAGTTAATATTTTTGAGTTAATATTTGGAAACATGAGGGGCTAGAAAGTATGTATACTCATGTAGGGGGAATATAAAAACTGCCAAGTTCTATTATTTGCTAGTGACATGTTGTATTAGTGTCCTCTCCACTGTCACAATAAAATACCTAAAATCCACAATTTAAAGGGGGAAAGGTTTATTTTGGCTCAGGGTTTCAAGGGGTTCAGTCCATTGCTGGCTGGTTCCAAAACAGAAACATGGTCCAAGGACAAAGCAGAGGAAAGCAGCTCACTTCATGGCAGCCAAAAAAGTAAAGACAGCAGAAAGAGAGCCCAAAGGGAAGGGGTCAGGGACCAGATAGTCCCCAAGGTCACACCCTCTAGCCACCCACCCTGACGCACCTACAAGTGTGGTTTACTAATCTCTTGTTGGCCCTCAAACCAATTAAGCTTGCAATCAAGATTAACCATGAAAATGTCAACAGATAATGCCTAAAACTAAAAAGATAAGATGTAGTAATAAAAGTATATGATTTGGATGTATGGAAGTGTTTCAACAGAGGAGCTAAAAGAAGGTAAGAATTTTGAAATTAGGGGAGTGGCAAAAATTGTTTGTTTTTTTTCCTAACAAGTTATAGAACCACTTGATTCTTCAAGTGATGTGAATGTATAACCTTGATGAAAATATAAATTACACCATAAAGCATGGCAGTCATCAAGAAATCAAAAAATAACAAACGATTCTGTCACTGCAGTGAAAAACGAATCCTCTTATGTTGGTGGGAATGTAAACTAGTACTTGACAACCACTATGGGAATTTCTCACAGAATGAAATTAGAAATTCTATAGAAACAGCTATCCCTCTTCTAGGTAAAGAGCTAAAGACATCATACAATAGTGACACATACATAACAGTGTTTAGAGCAGCACAATCATAATAGCTAATCAAATAGCTAAAGCCTGCATCCCCATCAACAGATGATAAAGAAAATGTGCCATCTATATGTAATGGAATACTACTCATGTATATAAAAAAAGACAAATTTGAGACATTTGTAGGAAAATATAACGTTAAGTGAAATAAATCAGACACAGAAGCTTAAACACCACGTAGTGTCTCTCATTTGAGTGAGGCAAAGTCCAAACAAAAAGCACAATAAAGGTAGAAGGAAACAGGGGGAACAGATCTTTTGCAAATGGAAAGATGTCCAAGAGAAGGTGAGTGAGAGGAGAAAAGGAAGGGTAGGGGAAATAAGCAGAATAAAGACACGGCACACACAGGAATCTAATAACTTCATGAATGTACACATTAAGTGTTACAAACCTGAGGTAAGATTAATAATATGAACAAAAACAAAAAAGAAGAAAGGAGACTTAGAGGAGGGAGGAAGGGAGGCAGAGGAAAGGGGATTTAAAAAAAGAACTGTACTGCGAGTGCGTACCTCCTCCCTCAGATGATTATAAACTGAACGTACTGCTAACAGGTACTAATAAAAAGTGAGACTAAATTAAAATTCTGAAGGGAGAGGTAAAAGGACTGAGGTTACTTGGATCCCAAGGAAGAATTTGCCAGGTCAAGAATGGAAGTGGGGACAGTATGGGTAAAGGCACAGAAGGCTGAAAGGACATTGTGGAGTTCAGACTTGTTGAGGCGTGAAGTTTGTCAGGGAAGTCATGAGACAGAAAGCCTGTGCGGGAGGATCTGGAATGACAGGCTGAGGACATGGCACTTGATTCTGCATCCTTTTCAGCTAGGGCCCTCAGTTAGGCTCGGTCTTGATCCCACTCCCCTGGACACAGGTGACGCCTCAGTTAAGTGAGGACACATAGCTGTAATGTTTGTTTCCAGCCTCAGGTGGTGAGTCACCCCTTCAATGCTGGTCCACTAAAAACGTTTCTGAGACTAAGACAGGAGAGCAGATACCTTATTTCCCATTGCAGAGGGCTCTAGGAAAAAACCGTGGCCACAGCTCAGCCTACCTACCAGAAATGTAGCTTGTATGTTTATTCTGCTTGTCCTGAGCAACCAGCTGCTTGTGCAGTTCCTTTCCAGTGCCATTTTCAAAACTCTTACAAAATTGTTCTGTTTTCCTGAAATGTCCAAGAACAGACAGAATCAATGGTAGGAAATACATGATTTTTAGGTTCATGGCTAAGAACTCATACACAGAGCCTTGGGTTCCCATCAGCATGTCCTGGAAGCTAGGTATGAAATGAGAAAGTACCTCTGAAGAGAAGAACAGGGATCAAACTAAAACAGATAAATCCAGTACATAAGGAAGGTCAGTAAATACCTCCCAGAGGAATATGTACTCTCGGAAGCAGTCTGGCAGTGAGGAAAGGATATACAGTTTGGAATAAAAAGTGTGTCACTTTCAAATTATGTGACACTGGACAAATTATTCAGTTTCTCTGAGATAATACCACCTTATAAGATTAAAAAACAAAGTATCACATCCTGAAAAGTGCTTCAAACAAGGGAGATTTATTCGCTCTCAGCTCTCAAGGCTGGAAATACAAAATCAAGGCCATATTCTCTCCGAAGACATTAGGGGGAATCTGTTCCATGATCTTTCTTGCGTCTGATGTTGCCAGCAGTTTTTGTTGTCCGTGGCTCATGGATGTGACACTCCAGTCTATGCCTCTGTCTTCACATGCTGTCTCTGTGTCTCTTCTTTTATCTTCTGAGGACACCAGTTATAGATATCCCTTCCCTGTCCTCGTCACAATCCAGGAAGTTTATATTTGCAATCCCATGGAGAAGTTATTGGAATTCTAGTGAGTTAATTCCAATCTACTCCTTCCAGTGCAACCCAAGACAAGAATAAAGACACTAAGACATATATATATAGTTATTGGGAGCCAAAGGGATCCTAAGTCCAGCCAAGATGGTAGTTCAGCAGAACAAAGGCCACAACCCAGGGCCCAATCCACATTTTATTAATTCTCCATGATGGGAGCAGCTCAGGAATGAGTGACAGTGAGAGTGGTGGGAAATACATGATGCTGTGAGCTGGGCTAGGTAGGAGGCCTGAGATCACATCTGCAATATGCAGAGGGCATAAAATGCAGAGAGAGCAATCTGCTTAACATAGCTGAGGTCGTGTCTAATATTTTGGGGTCAGTGCTTCAGCTCTGATGTACAATCTTTTTTTTTTTTTCTTTAATTGGTACCAGGGATCGAACTCACGACCACACGCTTGCAAGGCAGGCACTTATGCCACTGAGCTAAATCTTCTTTTTGCCCTTGGAAGTCATAGCCTCTTTTTCAAGGCTCGGTCCCAGCCCACAGCATGGTGCACGGCTCTCTATCCTGCCAGGCTCAACCATGTTTTTCTGGGAGTCCCTGAGCGGGAAACAGCGGCTGTGCCTTGCTTCAAGGATTACACATCAGTTCCTCAGCCAGTCCAATTTACAGTGCTTAAAGCTAATTGAAGGAATAAAGAAACAGCCTAGCCAGCTCTGTGCACATCCATATATGGAGACAGGACCAAGTTTATCCAAATTGGAGATAACTGCTCTTCTTTCAAGGAGAGCCCGCTGGTGGTTTCTGACATCGTCATACTGGATGAAGGACCTACTCTGCTCAGGTAGGACCTCACCCTACCTCACTGTATCAGCAATAATCCTGTTTCTGAAAGAGGTCACATCCTGAGCTTCTGAAAGGGCAGGGATTTCGGAGGCCACTATCCAACCCAGGAAACTCACTCAGCAAGCGAACTTCAGGTCTCCCATGTGGCCCTCTGTGGCTCTCTCTACCAAGAACACTTGGCCTCTTGCTGACGGCCAGTACCAGCTGTCAGCCCAGCTGCACTTGCCAGTGTCAAGTACAAACCTGGCACTCTGGCTTCCACAACAGCGCTGGTTGAGTCAGGTTAGAGGGGCTCTCCCTTCAGGGCTTGGTCAGAGCTTCATAAATGAAATTTTATTTCCTAAACCTGAAATTGCAAACTGGCCTTGAGGTTCTGGAGACCAGTTAAGTTGCAGTCATTGTCCGAAGCTCAGTTCACTCACCACTGCTTGCCAGCCTCTTGAACTACCATGATCACGGGCCTTTGGGGTCTCAATGTTTACCTGAACTGGTCATCACTCAGGAGAGGCTTCTGCGCACTGAGGTACCTCCGAATAGTGTCCTCGAGTTTGGGAATAGGCAGCCTGAAGAGATAGCAAAGTCAGTGTCAGGGTGACGATAAATGTGAGAGGGTGATTAGTTCCATAAGCCAAGTGAGTAAACTGATTACTGGGTAATTAATTTCCCTACTTAGAAAACAACAGTGCAAATTGTTCACAATCAGAATAGATAGATGGGGGTGGGTGCAGCTCGGCAGTAGAGCACTTGCTGAGTATGAATGCGGCCTGGGTTTGACCCCCAGCACCATACATGCACAGATGTGTGTGTGCACACACACATGCACAGCAGCACACACATGCATGCACACACACACACCCCTCCCAGAACTGATGATTTACTAATGTATCAATGGTAACTCTACTTTTAAGTAAAATAAAAAACATAATTATTTTTAATAATAATAGATTCTAAAGGAGAAAGCAGAATTTGTCCTAATTATTCCTGTTTCCTGGCCACAAATATAATCCCCGTGTTAACACTGTGCTGGTACTGACTGAATTCTACTCTTAAACAACTGTGTTTTCCTTTCCCAGGAAAAAAGAAAAAGGTTCATTTTTAAATTTTCATGTGTATGTGTGTATGTAGTTTGTACATCTGCATGTTTGTGGGGGTGGGGGTGCATTCTTTGATTTTTTTATTGCTTGTTCTTTTTTTGAAATGGGGTCTCACTAAGTTGCCTAAGCCTACCTTGAACTTTAGATCCTCCCGCCTCAGCCTCCCAAGTAGCTGGAAGTACTGCGTGCCAGTATACCCAGCACTATTTCTTATACATTTCATCACAGAGAACCATACAAGACCTGTCCTAAAGCCAGCCCAATATGTGGGCTACATTTGCTAAAGCAAAAAACTGATCACCAAGCCATGCCTAGTCACTGGAAGTCCTACTAGGAAACACTGGGTATTTCCATGTGCTTAAAATGCAGCATGGCAGGGTGCCTGCTGACTATCATTCCCCAACAGTGGGTTCCAAGGCTGGCTGTCAGGGGGAAGTTAGTGGTCCATGGTGAAATGAAAACACGAACAGTGTGCAAGACATGTTCTCTCTTTCATTTCAGTAGTTTCATTGGCAGGTAGATCCCCAGTATTAAAGCAACAGAAGTCTGGTAACTCAAAAGTGACACTGATATTTATGTATAAAACCTGGGCATATTAGTCAATGAGGAACACAGAAACATCATCCACAAAGCACAGTTTAAAAATTCAGTTCATGACAGACTGTGGCTCTGCTTATTATTTTATGATAATAAAAATAAATCCAAATGATTTATAGCTGTTAAACTGGGTATGGTGGTGCCTGTCTGGAACCCAAGCACTGAGGCAAGAGGAGCACACCAAGTTTGAGGCTATCTTGGGTTACACAGTGAGTTCAAGGCCAGTCTGAACTACATAGCAAGACAATATCTCAAAAAAATTATTTACAGCCATTGTGGACTTACCCTAAATAATCTTCACAAGATTTCTTTCTACCAATGACTTATATTTACTGACTCACAAGCACTACCACAGTTACTCCCTAATTACAAAGCTGCTTTCTTACACTGCTCAGGACTTTACCACCCAGAATATTAACAAAATTTTACCTTTGTAAAAGAAAATTCTAGGGGAGAAGACAAGATGGCCAATCAGTGAGCAGCAAAATACAAAGCCTCCCAGGAGAAACAACTCATATGCCAGAATGAAACACCCTGGAAAGACCCAGACAGAGGAGATGGATCCTCTTGACACAGGAAGAAATTAAAATGTAAAAAAGCTCGTCAAATACTTCAGGACTACAACTGAAACAGCTAAAAATTATGGGACACAGTATTTTCACGGTGACCTGCCAAGTTTGTGCCAGCTTGAATCTACGCCAGCCGGCAGAGTTGCCCAAACTCATTCCCGCCGCCACTCACAGGAAGCGAAGCAGCGCTGAAGTCAGGGGTTGGTGAGCCCAACGGAACTGGTGAAGGGACCTTTATTAATCCATGGTCAGTGCTGGGAATGAGACCTGCCCCCCGTGGGAAGGGCGCAACCAAATGGGCGACATGTTGGAATCAGGCAGGAGGAGCCTGAACTGGGAGCAACAGTGACTTCAGTTGGTCACTCCCTCCTCAGAGCAGATTCGTGGGATTTGCTTGGACTAGGCTGCACCCTTGGCCAGGACCCAATGAGCCATCCCAAATCGATTCCCTGCGCCTAGCAAGCACTAACTGGGTGATTGCCCCTGAAGTTTGGTTGGCCCAGTGGGGAGGGGCAGGCATACAGAGCCACCGCTTATACTTCAGTGACAAAAGCAGGCAGGAGAGGGCGGAGGTCCCTTGCCCCCATGCTTCGGAGGAAATGTGGCCAACAGGGAAGGGGGCTGGAACCTACACTGAAACCTACGTGGAGGAACCCAGGGCCATGACAGGAGAGGCAGGAGGAGCACCCCAGCCCAGAACCCTGACAGCCCTGATCCAGGAGAGGGAAAAACAAGGGAGACTGAAGGCGGCAAACACACATCAGACATGGCTGCAATAGACATTAAAAGATACCTTCGGGACCTTGTAGACGAGCTCAAAACTGAAATACTAAATCAGGTAAAGCAGGATATGAGTAGAGTAATAAAACAAATGCTCTCAGGAAGCATCTCTCAAGATGATACAGACAAAAGAAGGGAGGAACACAAAAAAAGGAGAGAAACATTCGATAAAGAATATAAAGAAAATATAGAATACATGAAGCAGATTCAAAGAGACTACCAGGAAATTAAAAACTCCATTGAAAGCTGGCAAAACGCCTTAAAAGAAACTAAGGATAGACTATCAAATCTTGAAGACAGGTTGGCAGTGTATGATCATGAAAGGAAAAATCTCTTAAAAATAACAAGGAAACAGACAGTAACAATATAAAGGCTAGAAGATGACAAGAGAATCTACAATTTAAGAATAAGAAATGTGAATGAAGAAGCAGGAATACATACAGGTGAATTACAAAGGCTATTCACGGAAATAATTAAGGAAAACTTCCCAAGCATGGGAAAAGAAAATGACATTCGATTGTGTGAGGCATACAGAACTCCAGCCACCTACAACCAAAACAGATTTACACCCAGATATATAATAATCAAGATCCCAGAAATTCAATATAAAAAGAATATTAAAAGCCATCAGAGAAACAAAACAGATTACCTATAAAGGTAAGCCCATCAGAATCACGGCTGACTTCTCAACACAGACCATCAGATCAAGAAGAGGTTGGGGCAAAGTGTTCCAAGCCCTGAAAGAAAATAACCTCCAGCCCAGATTGATGTATCCTGCAAAACTGTCACTAGAAGTTGATGGAGAAACAAGATGCTTCCATGACAAAGAGGAACTGGCGGAGTTTGTGACCACCAATCCAACACTACAGAGAATACTGAAGGACATTCTAAAGATAGAAAAAAAAAATACCAGGATTTTAGGAACAGTGGTAGAAAGGCCTCGATGAGTGGGGCAGGAAGTAAAATGAAGGAGAAAAGTAGACAAACAAAGGCAGAAAAATAGCATAGCAGAAATGAGGCAGAGAAGGATAACTAGAAACTCTAACATAGATGGCCTTGATACGCTATATTGTA